>JAHWFP010112358.1:0-13606 GCA_023313725.1 Lithobius niger
TTCAACGACTTGGTCCAGATACGAATTCCGCAGTGAATAAGGCGTTATTGTCACTCCTCTATCCAGTGCACTTTGCAGCTAGTCCAATGACTGCCTGCAGATTCCAACTCGGCAGTGAATAAGGCGGTATTGTCACTGGTTTATAAATTTATATATTCATAATTTTTCTTACAGGCAATCCCTTTGAGTGCAACAAAGCGAGCGTGGCGTGGGTAGTCGATCTTCCAGCAGAACAGAAAAGCCACATCATCGGTTACACCTGCCGAGATGGAAGAGCAATGGAACAACTGCAATCTGCTCAGTTGCAATAAAATCATCGAAAAATAATTCATGATCATTTCTCATTATTTTCTACAATGTCATTTTTTTTTAAACCCACGGTTGTTGTCAGTGAAAAATTTAGAATGTCGACCTAGTTATTCGTAGACGCCGCAGTCACAATTTGTATTGTAAATAAGAATAAACAACTTTTTTATGACAAGAGAACATGTTCTATTTGTACAAACTATTGCCTTTGGTCTACGACACTTATGATTCCTTCAGCACCAGGAAGCGCCACACGCAATTAAAACCGGCCTAGCACTTCAAAGTCAGCATTGGGAACATTACGTGCGGATCTGAAATCAACACGCCAGCCAGCGCTCTAATTAGCATTACTCAAAACCAGATTCGTTCCAGAGAGAGACGACCAGATTCAATGTTTCTCCTTGCGCACGTTGCTGAATCATTTCGAGAATTGAACAACTCCCGAGTGTCGTTTCAGAATACCAGTATTACACAAGTAATTAAAACCTTAAGTCGTAAAAATTCCTCACGTGAAAGCTCACCGTGGCCACCATAGCTCACCAGAGTAGTTCCTGAATGCACAGTGAGTTTTGCGGACCCCTCACCGTGACATCAGCAGTAAAGCATCGGACTCGGAGATTCCAGGAGGCGGTAGTTCCCGGGGGTTCGACAAAGCTACAAACATCGTACACCCAAGATTTAGATTTGTAAATCCGTTGAAAATCTTGTGCAGATCTTGTAAACCTTGTGTAAATCTTGTATAAAGTTTATAAATCACGTAAATCAGACGTAAATCATTTAAATCTTACTTAAATATTTTGTAATTTTTAAATCCCAGCAAACCTTCGTGTAAATCTTCAAATCTCTAAATCTGCAAAACTTTATGTAAGTCTTCAAATCTTCTGCAAATCTGTGTAAATCTTGCAAAACTTCATGTAAATCATTAAATATTGCTTAAATATTTTGCAAATCTTAAAATCCCAGCAAATCCGCAAATCTCCGTAAATCCGTTGGAAGATTTGCGGATTTACAAATCCCGTACACTTTTCTGTCTTTGTCGAACCCCATCGGTTTTTCTGTTGATTCCACCAACTAAAGATGAGGGACCGGAAGTTGTTCTTCGCTCATTAACTGATGGTGGCAACTGTCGGAACACAGACCTTCCCTTTAACCTAAAAGAAGGTAACAAGACACTCAATTATAAGTAATAAACATGCTTATCGGCCAGCATTAAAAAAAACTACTTTGCAATGCCCCTGACAACACAATTCTGATAGTGAGCATGCGTTTTTAAAACGCGTCACGTGACAATGGCGGACATTTGCTCATCGATCCATCAATCAAGTACGTTATCAAACAAGTGATGCACGGCGTCAATTTCAGTGGAAGCTTAGAGCAATACACTCACCTCTTTAAGGGAGGGGCATATTCCTATGGAAAGCAACATTCGGCAAGCGTCATACCACGGGGGATCGAGTTTCGCGGGCCAAATGGGAAGAAACGCGTGTTGTTACTATGGTGGCTCATTGGGACAAACAACAACTTTTTTTCAACATACATAAAACTTTCATGAAACCGAAACTTCGGCGTTCCAACCCCAGATAAAACACACTACAACCTAGGACGATATGTGAACTGCGCCCGCGCCAGTGTCCATCTTGTTCCGGTTTCATAAATGTTTTGTGTGTGTAGAAAAAAGCTGTGTGCCCCAATAAGCTACCGTACGTTGCGATCACGCCGCTTAAAAATGGCCGGCAATGGCCGGCAGTGAGGAGCGAATTTCGTGAAGGTGCATTGTGTTAGCTAATAATTTGCCATTTGCGGTTTGTAAAAATACCACGAATTGTTCTGGCAGTTTGCAACAGCGCAATGTCTATTTGCCGGTATCTTTGAGCTCCACTGCGGGCCGGCTTAAGCTATAGAGCAGTGACACGACGTAGTATTATTGTATATAACTCTATGCTGGAGCCTTATTGGGTTAGCTGCAAGGGGCACTGCAGAGTGAAATAGAAGGGCGTCGTACTGAAGCCGATGCTGTGAAGAGTGATTTCTTAGACCTAAAACTCACCTTTTTTGTTGTTGGAGAAAACAACGTGATTTTAAGACTAAGAAATCCGCTCTTCCGTTGTTTTTTCCCTCCATTTTTATGTAGTGCACCTTGTAGTTATGCCCTCCAAAACCCATACCGGTGCCAATCTAGTGCCAATATGGCGGCAAATGTCACAGCTCTATACGATTACCAGCGTCATGTTGTCTGTGCCTCTTCGGTCCTTGCCAAGCGATGAGCACTATTTGCGTTAGCAACCATTCTGTGTCATTACGTTGCGATTTTTGTGACTGTAAGAGTTACCCTGTGGTGGAAGCGGCCGTGGTCTAATCAGTCGCTGAGCTGTTACATGGGTTTAGGAAAGCGCTTGATGTCATTCGGTATGGCGCCATCTACCAACAAAATTTCTAAACGCAAATCTTTTCTCAGATAAATTAAGTTGAAATTGCAACTTTAAACAGTACATTGCTTATTTACCGTAATGTAGCACTATCATCAGCAACAGACGTTTTACATTCTCCACATTCTTCTAGTATGGTGCCTGTTAACTGAATCATAAAAAAAAAAAACACCAACTTGAGAACCGTTCGGCCATTTAAATGAGTGTTATTAACACACCACAATATTTGCAAAGTTTGATTAAAATTAAATGAAAACTTTTCCATTGCTACCGAAATTTTTCCTTTAACGTCTGAAGTAATCGCCGGTGGAATTAACTTGTTGGATGTTTTTGTCTGTTGATATCGCTCCTTTGAATGGCCGAACCATTCTCAATGGTGGCCCTTTTACCATTTTTGTGTCTGTGGTCTCACGTCTTTTTTTTTTTTTTTAGCTTCTCAGTGATGACAAGTTAACTTGAGAATTGACAACTATGCTGATTGCTGGGCCATAGAATAAAAGCCAAAATTTCTGCGTGTTTGCATAAATTATGGCACATGACATAGACAATATTTACAAATTGTCACCATCAAGTGTCAAGAAATTAAACTACTAAACCCATGTTCCTCACTACAGGGCTGAAGAATAAACAGATATAGAACCATGGAATAAAAGCATAATTTTCTGAATGTTTGCATAAATTATGGCACTTGATACAGACAGTATTGTCAAGTACCACAGTTATACAAACACCAAGAAAATTCTGCTACTGGCCATTGTTGTTCACTATAGGGCTGTAGAATAAACAGCCCTATAGTTACCTATAGTTAATAATATCGGCCCAGTAGCTTAATTTTCTTGCTGTTGGCGTAATTATGCACATGATTGTGACAATTTTCAATAATGTCCCTATCAAATGTCATAATTTGTGCAAACACACAGACATTTCTTTTTATTCCATGGCCAGCCCTGTAGCTGTAGGACCAGCCATGGAGGAAAAGCTTGAATTCATGCTTGTATAAATTATGGCACTTAATAGGGACAATACTGCCAAACTGTTAGTCAAGTCAAGTGTGATATTATGCAACACAAAAATAAATACTTGGGCCCATGTTGTTCATATAGGCCTATAGCATAAAAACTTCAATAGGGCTAGCCATGGAATAAAAGCTTGATTTACTACGTTTGCATAAATTATGGCACCCGATTGTGACAATACTCAAAAATTATCGGAGTCAAGTGACATAATTCCGCAAACACCGAGAAAATTATTGAACCCGTGTTGCCCATTTTATACTTGGTCATACCCTCAGCATAAAAGGGCCATAACATCAAAAAAACGTACCAAAAGATGGGAGAAAAATCATGGCAAGTGGAAACAGAATCAAACTAAGTAAGAAACATCAAGAACACATACATGAAGAATTAGCACTGAAGAACTTTTGAGTGTCCAGAATTTGATCGTTAATCAGATGCTTCACTGTATGTTGGGACAAAAGTTGGAATATATTTGAACAAAAATTCGAATTTTGAAACAAATATACATTGGAACAAAAATGTGAGTGTTACCTTGGCTCGGCACAGCATCAAAACCTCTTTAATTCTATAAAGCAGCGCATTTACCAGCTGAGCTATCATCACCTGAAAAGCAGAGCTTTTTTTAACATTTCAGCCGCTCACCTTCAAATTTTTTTCTGCAATAACTACATTTTTTCATGATGATATCTACAATTATTTCCTCCATTCAGTACATCACTTCAAAATTCCAGTTGTTCGCCGTTCAGGCTTTTTGAACAGGGTGAACCGAAAATAATTCATCCCCCATCCCGGGAACAAACGCGTTTGCTATACATTTACGTATAGCTTGACTGAGTGTAGAGAACAGTGCGCCGTGCAGGTAAACATTAAACACCTTAAGAGTCTTTCTTATATTCAGACGGCTGCTCATCGTGGCGAAACAACTGCACAAACACCTCCCCCCCCCCCCCAAAAAAAAAATAATGATACACGGGCAAGGCATCGACGATAAGCTTGTGGCTATCTAGACCACTTGGCAGTTTTACTACATAAAGCCGAACAGTAAGAAAAAGTTGTTAGCTTAATGTGAAATTCACCGCTTTGCTGCTCTTACGTTTTCGAGCTGCAGTGACGAACTGAAAAAGAAGAAAAAAACACTTGTATGTTTAACCTACATTCGCAGATGAACAATTGTTAAGGCCAAGATCAACACCTTTGCTATACAGTGACGTCCTTGGCCTTAATCACGCCAAATAAACATGGGCGCGCGTTTAAACGTAAAAGCTTTTAAAGATTAGTGATGAAAATAATGAAATTATTAACGCACATGAAAAAGAAATAAAACAGTTAATGAAAAGGCTTTTACTCAAGAAAATGAAATTCAAACGATTATTGAGTGTAGTTTCCATGGATTTCAGTTTCGTAAGGCTTTGGCGCAATAAAAAATAGCTGGGAGTGGAGAATATGAAATTAAATAAAGACCAACTTTGATCTTTATTACACTATCGCAAATAAATACTTTAAAGTAACCTAACAGAAATTCGATCTTAAATTAAACTGATAAAACAGATAGTGAAGCGTATATAGAACGCAACATTTTTAAAACGGTAATTTTGGCTTCATTATTCTAAGTTCAAAAAAAGAAACAAAAAAATGGGAGATAATACAGCTTGGTAATCACTGCCAAAAAACACATACCTTTTGTTCCTTTTTTAAACTTTGAATAATGAATATGTGAAATCGGAACCAGCAGTAACAGTAAAAACTAATATTTCGGTACCAAATTATTTACAAAGTGCAATACCATCTTCAGATATAAAAGCAGGAAAAGATATACAAACAACACCTTACATGACGCTAGAGTCGGACCATACAGTATCGTTAATGAACGGACAGTTTGAAAACATAAACTAGCGGCTGCAGCGACTACCTATTGTCGCCACCGGTCTTCTGTACACTTCCGCCACTTTCGAAAATGTTACGGCGCACACCTCTATCACGCACTGCAACAGCGACCTCTATTATATAATCTAAAAGCAGTAACCGTCACAATTGCCGGTTAAAATGTGTTAGCTTTTAGGGCTATTTTAGATTTTAGGCGTAATTGTCAGAATATAGGCCTAGCATTGATGTGCTGTTTTAATTTCTTATAGTATCTGAAGAAGAATTGGGTTCGACAGTAAGCCTATTCATTTTTTGCAACACGGTGTGGCGACTTGATGTTGCCGTGGCAACGTGATTTTAGGCCTAATTTTCAGTTTTTCGGCTTAATTTTTTTACCTGTCATTTTAATTTCGTACGTAGCTACTAACGGAGAATTTGGGTCGAGAATCCCAATCCATGCAACACGGTGTCAAGACTATTTTGAATGAAGCTAACGTGTGTCGTTAACGAAATCCTTTTGTTTTTTTACGGTTGATTTTTATCCTGTCGTGGTTAAATGCGACGATCAAATGTTATCATAACATTGAGTTACGCCGAGAGAGCCTATTAGCTGAAAGGAAGCAACGAGGTTTTTAATTTGCCTGTTTTTAGAATAATTTTTGGTCGCTGAACCTAATGGTGAAACCGTTTGTCTCTTTCTGGTACGTACCCTTCTAGAGTTGATAAAGAGGACGGACAGACGGATGGACACAATCGTTGCTGTAGTCATCCTTTTCGGCTGTAAAGAAGACTAAAATAAAAGAGTAGGAATTATGCAGCATTTATTTTTGTGGTTATTGGAGCGCAAATGCATTATACCGCTTGTTCTGTCTCCGATTTCACATAATTATACGAGTGCACAAATCAAAGTCCTTGATTTGAATAACAAAGCCATGCTTCGAAATAAATAAGGTACCGTTTTATGCATTATGGTCTTACGTGTTTTGGGCTGAATTTACGCATTTTATTTACAATGTTTATTACAGAAATTTAAGCTGGCAACTTTCGGATTGAAAAGAGGAGGTTTCTACCTTTCGACTACATCGACAGGACCGAATTGCGAAGTCGTTTCTTTATGCGTTCATCTAGATACGCATAACGCAACAGATAATAAATAACTGCGATAATTCAAAGGAGTCCGTTCCTGTTGGGAATCGACCTATGGACCCAGACTCCATTGGTAACTCAGTTTTCAGTGGCGGCTTGGTGGATTTTTTTCCCGACAAGACTCCCACTTCACGCCCTTAGAGAAATATTGCAGCTGGATTTTTGTGTTTATTTTTGCTTATGTAAATAATACAAAAAAAATAATGCAAAATTATTGTGTTGGTCTGTCATTGGTTATATCGACTTAAGTTGTATAAATATTTGTATTTAATTTAATGAAAACGAAAACGAGGGGGAAAGCAGGTTAGGGGACATTCAAAAACCACGTGGTCGGCCATGGGGTGGGGGGGGGGGGAGGTCGGCTTTCGGCCACATGTAACCACAATGGGGGAGGGAGGTTGCGAAGTAAACCAAGTGGTTATTGCATTGAAGGGAAAGCCCTTATCCCCAATGAATTGATGATCTACCGTGCGTCCCGTTTGGCAAAGCGTTTCAGCGCTTATCAGAATCACTGTCCCGTTTGCGTGAGCGCTTCGTTTGCTGAAGCGCTCATGACTGTTCCGTTTGCAGGCGCTGAGAAAGTGCTTCGAAGCAACGCGAAGCAGAAAAAATTGGTGCTTTTTTTGCTTAGATTCAAGATGGCCGCTCCCTTGTACGTGGACGCTATCGAACTGACGTGCGATAATGGCAAATTTTTCAGCCTAACGGTCGACTCTACTGAGACTAACAGACGCCATACCGATTATTAGTTTTGTGTGCTCGCTGAAACACTAATTTATAAAACGAATTTTCAAAACATAATGTTGCAATTCTTGATTTCCTACTGACGTGTGTAGCGAGTGAGTGCATCGTTAGCAAGTACGTGCTTAGTCACAAATTCTGAAATATATTTCGTAATTGTTAATTGTTTGCTTAGTTTGCCAGACTGAATCCCTTCACTGCAAACAGCCCAACTAAATCTACGTCGTCTACACAGTGCTGGAAAACAACTGGCGCGCGTGTTTTTTACCAAGAGCCCAAATATTCACAAACGAGTTATTTTTATAAAAACGCCAGCCATCTTGTTTCCTACGACTATCGTCTCTTTTGCTCGCAAAGCGCCGAACGTTTACTGGTGACGTCAGCATTGAGCCAAGAAAGCTATTTGCTGAAACGCTTTGCCAAACGGGACGCACGGATACCGTACAAGAGTATCTACGCATAGCATCTCACACATCCTTGTATTCAGTTAACCGAACTGAATTTTTTACAGAGTGGTGAAAGATACCGCGACTTGTCTTAGAAATCTTCAACAACGTAAGACTGCGTTTCCCTCACACGTACTAAACTCATTTAAATAGTGTGCGGCTAAAATGTCGAGTGCTTCACTGGGATATTTCAATGCAGTGATGGCCTACGTAATAATGAACGTATATTGGGTTACAATTTTCTACTTTCCGTCTCAGTTACAAATCTCGGATGAAGTTTAGTCTAGCGGCCGATGCAGGCAGCCAAAAATTGGTGAAAATATTTCACACGATGAACCAAACAGCTGCGTTTATTAAAAGCGAAAGTGGAGTACGGGGAGGACTTTGTTGGGTTTCTCATGTCGAACACTATCAATTCACCAAATTTGGTACAGCACAATAACACAAATGTTTTATGAAGTAGTAGCGGATTTGTCGAACACACATTCTGATGTAATTTTTATTTAAGTATGTGCAGGGGAGGGGAAGGGGTACTATGAGCCACGTAGTTTATTTTGGGGGGGGGTCCAAGATCTGGCCACAGATGACCACACAGGGGGGAGGGGTTAAAATGGCTTTAAAAACGGCAACGTGGTTTTTGAATGGCCCCTTAAACGCTTTTATACGCAACCTATACGCACAACATGCAAACGTGTTTGAAAACGAGAAAAATGTAATACAAATAAATGAATACAACATCAGTTCAATAAAGGCAAGGATGCACTAACACTGCATTAATAATTCGACGTGTCGTATGGTATAGTAAAGAATTGACGTATGCAGTTGGAACGCCTGGCATACCAACAGGAGAGTGATGCCCAGAGGGGGGAGGGAAGAGTCATGAGGAACAACTCCTCACTGGCGTTTGGAGGAGGGGGGGGGGGTGAGGAAAAATATCGATGTATTACTATGTAACAACAACACACCACCAATCACCACAACACAACATAACCCGTCAACACTCAATACAACACATAAATTTATAAAAATACAATTAAAAAATACGTTTTAGTTTATAATTTTATGCACGGTTGAATATTGATTGAAAACGAAACAGAACAGTCGATGCTGTTGCAGCAACCGGCTGTTATGACGGGATAGAAAAAAAAGCGTGTGAAAATTACATGGCGAAAGTGTATGCGTGTGCGTGGGGTGGGGGAAACCTCAACCACTAGTCCAAGTCGAAAATATAGTAGTACCATTTTTATACTGGGAGACATTAATTTAGCGGGGGAAGGCGATAGGACCCACTGCAAAGGACACTACCAAAAAGTCTGAATCCGAGGTGTACTGAACAATATCTGTATTGCACATTATATTTAAAGAAACAGTTTCGTAACTTTTGCTACGGTACTACAATACGGTAAATGAGCCAGAATATTGTGTGCGACGATGCAATCACTGACCAGATAAGTTTTCATCGGACGCTGATATTGATTTTGTTACAAAAATAAGAAAACAAAAAACTGAAAACTTCGTTGTTCTACAGTTTCCGGTCCCCATTGTTCTTGTTCATCAGGCTTTTCCATTTTTTAAATCTGAGAACACCATATTTTCAGTAAATTCAGCAGTTAATTCGGGGATGGGGGGGGGGGGAGGAGAAGAAATCGTATTGTGCTGAGGATACATAAGGTTGACTACTTTAAATTTATTTACATTTTTTAGGTGTATTTACAAAAGTTAAAATAACCACACGAAAATTGTGACAAAGTCCACATTGATTATAACACTGCAATTTCATGTGGCCAGTTTTTGTTAAGCTTTACTGCTTTTTTTTATGTATAAAGGTTACTTATAACAATCATTGGAATGTTTGTTACTATATACTAAAATGTGCGTTTGTAGTAAGTGGAAGAGTTCCAATTTCCACAAGCTGCCTTCAGCCACCATACAGTAATGTAGTAGCAGAATCTGGACTGCTCGTACAAAATTAATTATTTCGTCATTGTTTTGATATTACGCCTATGTACGAAAAAATAATGATTTCGACACTTAAAGAATAACAAAAACATATAACGTGCAAACGCTGATAAATGCACAATTCATTCAGCATCATTTCAAGGAATATATGCACCAAATTTCATTCGAATCGGTTCAAGCCTTTGGCCGTAACTGCGGAAGGGATCAACAGACAGACAGAGGGACAGAATGGACTGACGTAGACAAAGGTCACGAGGGAAATTTTACTCAGGGGGGCAGAGCCCCATGTTATGAAATATTTCAGTTAGGACTAGCGAAACGAAAAAAAAAACTGGGTTGTGATGCGTCGGACCATTGATGGATGGGCCCACTCTTTTACCCCTCGCAAATTTGTATCACCGCCCAAGTAAGGAGGGAAGAGGAATATTTTCTTCTGACTCGAACTCTGTTTTCGAGAAAGCGTTGCATTAAGATCGAGAAACAGTATCTAATGATACATGTAGGCCTATTCAATACAAAGTACTGATTTTACCAGCGTTTTATAATACGCACAGTCTAAGACAGGCAGCTCCGGAATATCTGGACAAATTTAAGAAATTATTTTTTTTTGTTATTATTTGTAATTTTAAATCTGTGGGTTAAACTAATATCGAACCAATAAAACTTACGTGAGTTTTCCAGTTACGAATTTTTAAAAAAAAAATTAGAGTCAGAGGCCAGGAGGAATATCCCTCCCGTCCTGACCAGTCCGCCACTGTAAAAACAGGACATCGTTTGCTTTACTCACTCATTCAATAACAAACAACACCACAAGTAAGCGTAATAAAATACTGTAGGCTAATATATCGCACCCGAAAAGCAGCGAGGCTAGCGCAATAATTAACAGCAAAGTCATGCACGCATCGAATTCAATGTACTGTCCAGATTCCAGGTTCAACAATCGGTATACCATCGGTATGACCTCGTGACAAAGGTAAGTGACGACTCGCTTTATATTCTTGGCGGTAAGAGGAGCCACCTCGAAGTCTACGTATATAGACATACGCTAGTGTGTCGCGCCGAGTTAGGCAACAAACATCACTTCAATGCAATTGTCGCGCGACGCCATAGCGTCAGTGTCTAATATCCTGAAGCATATGTGAGCATATTTCAGGTACTTGAGGAAAAATAATAATGCGGTACAAAAGCTTAAATTGTGGTAAAATGGAGAGCAATGACCTACCTGACAAAAATTAACTCGTGTGGGAAGGTCAGCAAAGCTGCTTTCATTGCAAAATCTGACCTCAATAACGGTGCAAATGTTACTAGCTAGCTAGCTAGCTAGCTACTTCTAGTCCGCTCATCCCCATGTTAATTTCCATAGGGTGATTATTCATCGATACCGAGATAACGGGAAGGCTATGAAAATGGACGAATGACTGCAGTACGATACAAACTGCATACCTTTTCTGGTTTACACCCTGGGGGTGTAACGGGAATGGCGTGGGAGGGCGTGTAAGTACGAAAGTATTGTAGGCATCGTCTCTGATTGGATGGCCAAAGTTCGGACAATGACAACGTGTATACTGACGTGCGTATGTAGACACATGCTAGTGTGTCGTCCCAAATCTAAACAACGTTGCCAAAAAAAATTGTGTCTATGTCCAATTCACGAAAAACTAACAAAATATCCAAATAAAGCCAAAAACTGGTAAAAGGCCGCCAAGTTGAAACTGGTTTAGAATTACAAAGGAATGATATGAACTAACAAAAAAAAAAAAAGAATTAAAACTAAACCAAAAACTTATAAAGAGGTGGCTAAGTTGAGAATGTTTCGGCCTCTCAAATGAGTGACACGAAATAAAAATTTTGGAAAAATGGCCATTCAAGCTATAGTTGACGAGGCGCATTATTACAAATCTGCAGGCTAGTTGAGTTGAGCCTGATACTCAATTTTTTAAAAAAGGAGTGATATCATATCAAAAACCAAAACTGGTAAAAAGAAACACCAAGTTCCGAATGGTTCGGCCCTTCAAATGAGTAAACATTTCTCCTTTCGGTATAGCAATGTTCTAGTTTTCATTTCACCTTCGATTAGTCGGTGCGATTAACTTGCCGAATGTTTTGGTGTGGTGATATTACTCCTTTGAAGGGCCGAACCATTCGGAACTTGGCGTTTCTTTTTACTAGTTTTGGTTTTCGATATGATAGTCTCTAACCGATCACAATATTGAAGAGCTGATATGCCGAAATGCACAGTTATATGCCGTTATTCACTGCAATTTTTCCTATTAGCGCACACCTTTACGCTGACGCAATCAACGGTTCGTGTGCTATGGACGACGGTTTCGTGTTGAAAGACCTCGTTAGAGGTTAGGACTTTTTTTTTAATTTCTAATTACTAAATCTGTGAAATCCAGTATTTTGATCTTCTTCACTGCAACTCACCCACACTTATACTTGAATTTCGTCGGATCAGAATTGTACAACTGTGTCTGGTTTTTGAGGAGATGTGGCTAACTCGAATCGCTCAAATCCCTTTTTTCGGCAAAACCACATTAATTCGACGTCGAATAAAAAAAAGAGAAGTTAGAGGTTAAACCTGTTTACCGAGGTCAACAACGACTTTCCCAAAATTAGAAAAAGAAAAACTCGTTTGATTAAGAGGCTTAACTGAATCGAAGTCAAAACAGGGCAGGAACACGAATAGCTTTCCTGTAAGGTTTAAGATAACCTATGTTGCTGTAGTGTTTAGTCCACATGAAACCTTACTACTGTATTCAGTCATTAGACAAGCAAATAAAGTTAAAACCAAGCGCAGAAGTATTTCACAAGCTAAAGTATCAGACACTTTGTAATTTGTAACACTTTCATAAATTTGCTAAAGACGTTCATATAAACTATAGGGTGTTTTTATTTATTCTTCGCACTATTTGTATTAAATTTATGGTGTTGAGACTTGAGAGCTTGGAAACCAGGGAAAAAGTCTAGACAATACAACTGAAATTGAACAAATCCGCAAAAATGACCTTATTTACACAAACTATTTTAGTGAAAGAGTGTTCTTTTAAAACAAAATTTAAGTAATGATCGGTTGGGACCATCCACGGCTCGTGATAGTTTTGACCATTTTCATTCGCTTTAAGCGTAAAGCATAAAATGGAGAACCGGTAACAAAGAACTATATACGAAAAAAATTAATAATAATAGTATCATGGTGCATACAACTGTCAACTGAAACAGAATGGGTCCCAAGATGGAGCATTGGGGTAGACCATACAGGTGGTTTGTAGTTCGGAGCTTAATGGTCTCAGAATAAACGACTTTCTTATTTAGGTCGTATGTAACCCAATCGCTTGAGTTTGATTTAGGGAATAATTTTTTTTTTCCTGGTTCACTGGCTAGTCCATCGGGATAAAGAAAGAAAGAAAAACAGAAAAACATGTACTTGTTTAAAAGCACACCGTACGAATTTTGGTTAATTTTTAGTGTACGAGATTACTGTTACGTTATCCGTGTGCCTTATTCTACGTGTAATTTGTAGCGATTTGGTTAACTAAATTATTGAGCTTCTGTGGTATGTTTGCTCCATCCTATCCACTTGAAACGGCAACAAAATCATTTTACCCAATGGAGTGGCTTTCAGAGGGGCCGAACAAAGCCAGGTGGGGGGCCATTTAGAGTCGGAC
This sequence comes from Lithobius niger, assembly GCA_023313725.1. Classification (NCBI taxonomy): domain Eukaryota; kingdom Metazoa; phylum Arthropoda; class Chilopoda; order Lithobiomorpha; family Lithobiidae; genus Lithobius; species Lithobius niger. The sequence goes on from JAHWFP010112358.1 coordinate 13,572, forward strand.
CTTTTTTCACTTATTATCGAGTTATTTGTCCAGCA
>JAHWFP010112358.1:13706-37969 GCA_023313725.1 Lithobius niger
CCAGTGCCTAGAACAATGATTAGTTCCTTCACGAAGTCAACAATGAATAAAAACCCGATTTAAATAGGCAATAAAATCGAAGAAATGTTCTGGACGGAACGAATTTCCGTTTGGTGTTCGCTAAGAAGTGACGGCGGAAGTAATGTCCCTGATTTCCGCGTCGAATAAAACGAATAATAATTATTGTCAGGAACGTGGACATACAGAATCCAGCTCTTTTGTTCCGCTTTCGGACTCTTATACATCCTGCACATTCAACTAAAATGTTGCAAAACCAATACATTAAACTGCCTCCCTTTGTTTTGCATAAATTGTCACATTTTGGAATTTGTCTGAATAGCGTAACCCTACGTCCACCAAAGATGTGTATCTCTTCAAAAAAACTGAATCCAAGATTCGCTTCACCGGAGCAAAACCATCCAAGTATTCTGCCTCAGTCAATGAAACCACGAGTGACACACTTCCTGGAGCAAAGGCGCTGCTCTTCTTTGTTCCCTCAGGCAATTCTTTATAAGCCAGTTCAACGTTTTGCTTCGGCTTTTCTATTACGGATATTCGAGGAGGCAACACAAATCATGAGGGCTCTTCAAGGTAAGACACCTTCAGCACAGATCTAATGTTTTGCTTTAATTTGTTTTACGAAATGTTTAGAATGTGTATATTGTGTTTGTTCGTTCATATATATTTCAATAATTATTCGTCAGATTATTCAAATCCACTATCTCGTGTAATTTATTACGTAAAACGCTTTAAAGGCAACTATACAAAAGCCCAAAAGTCCATAGTCGACAATGTTAGGGGGTGCCAGACAATTCTTTCCTAGACAATTCGGTCCCAACAAAACAAAAAACACTACCAACGACAATTTGGTCCCAATTTCCCAAGCAAAAAAACAAACAAAAATTAAAATAACAGTTAAAAAATGTAGGACTGACTTTGGCATGGACCCAAGTTATGTTATCTTAATCTTAAAATTATTGGTGACATTTTGGGGAGGGCTGTTTTGGTGCACAGACATTTTGATGTCATAAAGATTGTGTGCACACCCAGAGTTTCGCTCTGCATGTTTTCCGGCAGTAAGTTTTAGGCAGGGGGTGAAGCGCAGCCTTTCACAGTTCGTATTGCACTGAGATTGATATGCGAACGATAAGAAATTTATAACAAATTTCATAATACCTAATCGAGTACTCGTGTATGGCTAATGGCTTAACGGCGTGTAAAACAGTGAAGCAACAGGTGTTCTGGGTACTGCGTACTGGATGTACTGGGTACTTGTAACGAATCTGTTACCCGTACTCTTTGTTTCTTCCATATTTCTTGCAGTTTTAAACCGATTTTCAACGTTTTTTTTTGGGGGGGGGGGGGCCGCCGGAGGGATTGTTATGATTTCACGTTACCCCCACAACATACTAATTTACACCACTATTCTAGGATGATTACTTTAGAAGTTAGTAACGCAATGATCTTGTGATCAGTTCATGATATTAATGTCATTTGTGATCAGTTTATCGTTCCTGGTGTGTCAATACTAATGTTGATCTGTTTAAATGCTCTTCCTCACCCTACGTGTGCGACACTGCCAAATCCGGAGTTTTGTACCTTCCTGTTTTGCAAATTTTCTTCTTTTACCTTTCTTTACTTGGGTTATTTGCAACAAGGAACATTAAAAGTTGCCGATTTTATTTTCTTAAATTGGTTTTGGTCAGTTGGTGTTGTAAGAAATGTGATTCAAAGCCAGGCAAACATAAGTTTAAAATAAATCAAAAGAAAGGAAGGGTTACATCAAAATTGATGACATCGATGAGCTTCCTTTTTAGTGCTCAACACGAATTAAGCTGGGAAAAAACGCAAAAACGTCTACCCTCATGGGACTCGAACCGAAGGTCTTCAGCTTTCATGCCCAACCACGAGGTTAAATGTCTGGCAATCAGGTCCACTCCAACCATTCTTAGTGTTGAACAGCCAGCACACACACAAACTAGCTGTTAAAAACGTTTCACTGGTGACCCGGAGACCATCAACATACAGTGGAGAAAAAGAACACTTCTCTCATTTCTGTGCAAGTTAGTGGTGGTCCTGCATTACCATACATTCTTGCACTGTGGTATTCTGTCTGCACGTCGCACGGTAGTGGGAAACTGTTATAATGTACAAGAGAGAACGAGTAATCCTTTTACACCTTTCGCTCATTGTCAAATATAGCCATATCGTTCACATTGCTCGCTCTATATTGGCTTCGTGTAATTTATTCGATCTCTAGAGTACCCCAAAGGCGATGTACTGATCGTAACATAGCTAAGTATCCTACTCACAGTTTCTGTGCTGTCTTCGGTCAATAAATACAGTATGCAAACGTATTTCCGTGGCCTTTTGGGTTGACTGAGCGGGAATTGAATCCTTGACCAAGGCCAAAGCTCTGCCGCTAAGCCATACTGACACGTCGGTAGAGCTTCAACCTTTGGTCTCAAAAGTCGAGGGTTTAATTCCCGCTCAGGTGGTCTGAAATTTAAAGGCCAAAGAGCAACAGAAACAGGTTTGCATTTGTATTTATGCGCGACGAATCAGAGCCGATTTGGAAACGATGAAACAGTTTTTAGAGCAGTCTTTTCCGATTTTATAGTCAAAAAAATCAATTTATAGTGGCGAAAATAGGCTTATTAGGAGCATAATTTAATTATAATTTGGCACAACTCTCACCTTCGTAGAGGCCTTACTTCCGAAGGAGTTGACGTACAAACACGCACGCATGTCGTACATTTTTAATGACGTAAATATTGATGCGTGATATTAACGCGTAACATACGCCTTAATGTCGGATGTTAAGAATGTCCAAAATGTTTCATTGCGCCTCGCCGTATCGACTATTCGGAATATTTTTAGCTACAGTTTTACCGTATTTTATTTCCTCTTTTCCATTCCTCCAACATCTTCCCAAAATTTAATTTTGCTGTGCTGCTTACCCAATAGACCCCCACCTACGACCCGGGCACCACATTAGCTTGGTGAGATTAGCATGGTGGTTGTTAGTGAAAACACTTTGTGGTCAGTACATGGGTTAGGCTTCGTCCACTATGTGGAAAACTTGGTGGCAGCCATTTTTATTCTGATATCACTACTTTGATTGGACGAAACTTGGCGGGTTCTTTCATCTTTACTGAAACTTGGCGGATTCTTTTGCTGATTTACTTTTACCCGAGCAAAGTGAAGGTTACGTTTGCGAAAGGAAAATCACGACTTGTTCAGGAAAGATTGGTGAACATCTACATGTACTGCTTCACATTGGAATTGCTGCTATTAAACTCCCAATATCAAAAGATTGACAAGTAAGAAGTAAGCACGCGGATGCCAAATGCAGGCGTTCAGTGAGGAGCATCTTTTCACTGTAATTTAAAGGGGATGGGGGGATACTGGTTATATAATAATAAAAAAGGCTACACAACTACTTTTTTACCATTGGTAGCAGAGCGTGGTTTCGAACTGGTTGCTGGAGGTTTGCGGATCTGGTCGAACTCCTGGAAAGGGGATCTTGGCAAAGTCCCCGCCACGACTGCCAGCCAGGGTAGCGTGAGAGGCTACCATGCTCCTTCAGCGGTTATGGGAAATAATCTGGCCAATTCTGGACAATCCTTTGGCCCCCGCAATGATCAGAGGTTTACCGGATCGAATTCCCGGGTTGGTACCTGCCTTTACCAGATATTTCTTCAACGCTAAAAAAGTCTGGTAATGTTCAAAATTGAGTCGGTTCAGCCATACAAGCATTAAATTGCTTCGGCTGAATTAAGGCTCAAAAGAAATTCATAAAAAATAAATAAATAAACTAGTCTCGCTCGTAAATATGGTTTGCCTTTCAGTCAAATCACACTTACGAAAGATATAAAGTCACTAGAGGAAGCCCGTGCTACATACGAGGCCGGTCATGAATTAAGTTTACAGACCCATTCCCTCCCACTTCCCGGCCCCACTCCCACTCCCATTTTAGCGCACACTGGCTAAGAAACACTTTCACGGAATTAAGTTTCTTCAATCCAATTTTTGCGCACACTGGCTTACAAAGGCTGACTTTCGTTCGCGGATGTTAATTATTACGGACCGCGTCGCTGATTTTTATTGTTAAATAAATAATAAAGGACTGCACGCGCATCAAATCGCGAAAAATTTACTGTACGTTGGGTATTAAACGTTTCAGTATGTAGCTAACAACAGGGTCAACAGCCTGTTGTCTAGCACTAGGTTGTTTCTAGTCCAAAGAAAGGATACTGTTCAGACAAAAAATATCCAGCAATAACACCACCTGTATTTGTTAACTTGACTATAGCTTGTTCCACATTATGTTTTGAGAAAACTGACTATATGATTCCACGTTTTCTTGCACTGTGAATGCAAAAACTTGTGAATATCACACTTGTAGAGTCTACACAGTTACCGTTACAGTCTACGAGTGGGATATTTACATGTTTTTTGTACTCGTAGCGGCAGGAAACGTGGCGTCATAAAGTCAGTTTTCTGAAAGCATAATGTGGAACAAAGTATAATACTGCGAATGCCAAGTGTTAGCATTCTTCATTTCAATTGCACATTATTATAGGCTAGTCTAACTAACAAGTTTCAGTTTCATAAATAAAACACAAAATGCACAAATGACTTGATTTTGTGAGTTGATCCTTTTCGTTTTTATTATCATTACTTGTATTTTTTTTAGTATACGCTATTTTATTCGATGTTGGATCCACATTTCGCACATTCAAACTGGAAAAATTTGGTCATTTTTCATGCCAGAGAAAACCAGGTTTCAAAATATGCGTTTTTCCCATTATTTTATCGCATTTTAGGGGAGCTCCATAATAGAAAAAAGAATAAATCCTCCCCACCCCCCACCATAAAAAAATATTGCCGCATCGCATCAGACTTCGAGAGGTTAAAAAAAAATTAAAAATAAAAAGCCGCCCGCCTGCATCGACTTTTGGTTTGAACGCTTACGACAAACAAAGTAGTTTTTCTTTTATCAGCCTGAAGGCGTTAATATTGACTTGATAATAAAAACTGAACCGAAAAATCATACATTCCAACAGAAAACAACACATTTCACAAAATAGGCTTAACTACCAACATTTTCCGACTTGTAGTGTATACTTCCCGGCTCCGATTGTAGATGCAGAAAATTATCGTGGGAAAAAAAATTTTCTACACATATACCTATTTCCGTCGCAAAGAACTATAAGAATAACGATTAACTGGGAAAAAAAACACCGATAAAACTTATTACAGCTAGTATTCAAATGGAACTCACAGCTGTGAAGGCACAACAATTTTTTTTTAAAGGTTAGAGCTCACTTGAACAAAACAACTATAATTTGAACTCCAATTCCAGGGAACAAGAACTGTTTTTATTCCTTGGCAATATCAGAAAGTAACGGAATTTGTGATTGAATTGGGCCATGTCTGTGAGTGTCTAAGGGGTATGGTTAATTTGTGAATTATACAGGCATTTTGTTTGGACTTTTTTGATGGTGTTTGAAGGTTTTTGTTTTAATTCTGTTTCGTGTGAGTAGCTACGTGTGTATTTTTGTGACCCTTTGTAATGTGTAAAAGATGCAGGCTCATTTTTGTTAAAAGCGTTTGTTTTGGCCAAATCTAGGGAATAAGGACTGTTTTTATTCCGTGGGTAACATTAGAAAGTAAACACAATTTGTGTTTGAAGTGGGCCATAACTATGAGTGTGTGCGGGGCGGGTGGGTTTAACTTGTGTATTACAGGCATTTCATTTTTAAGGATCTTTTGTCTTACGTTTTGTTTCCTAGAATTGGAGTTCATTTATAGTTCGTAGATTTGTTCGAGTGAACTGAATCGTTTTTTTTTATTTGTGTACCTTCATGGGAATACTAACTCTAAAACTAAAAATAAACTCCAATAAACTCAAATAAAGCAATAAAAAAGGTGTTACCACACTGAATTTAAAAAAACTCAAAAACTCGAAACTCCTTACTCTTTTTCTTCAAATTCTCGTACAGAAACGAACTGAATAAGCAATGCCTTCCGGCCGTGCTAATATATTTAGAAAACAACCCATGAGCCCAGTTATTTTTATTAGTTCAAAATCAAGTTTAAGTTAGCATTCCTCCATGATTAAGCTATGACTGAAACCGGGAACACGTCAACCATATAGTTAAGCTATTTCTCTGCACTCGAAGTAAGTAGCTACGCGTTCGTGTGTCCAGAAAGTATTTCAAGGAAAAGGATGGCAGCATCTCAGTTGGCCTTGTTTTTGGCTGAAACTAACGCCCTCGATAGACAGACAACAAGGCAAATTAACAAAAATTAACCGAATCAGCGGCGGTTTCGGCGGCTATATTATCCAACCTTAGCGTTAGCTGTTTTGTTCTGAATTTCCGGCTGGTGCTTTGAAGGTTTGACGCGCTCCAGCAGTAGTAGCCATAATTGCAGAAGGAGAGAGTGACGATTTTACGAGGGATTCCAATAGAAAATTCCTGGGAACTTTTACATTCCACAATCGAAACGACCACGAGGCGTCACAGGGCCCTTCTCATTCCGAAATTGCCTGGGGTGGCTGAGGTAGGCTCGAACCCGGGACCTCTGCCATATGAGATAGTCGTAGTAACCATAGGCGACTTTGCCCCTTGGTGCGCCGGTACTGTAGTACAGCCATAACCCACTATATGCAACGGAATTTATACCTTTGCCTACGTTGACTATAGGGCAGTGACACGACGTAGTATTATTGTGTATTGTCTATATGGTGGAGCCAGTAACTGGGTTAGCTGCAAGGAGCACTAGAGGGAGAAACGACGATCATCTTATTGAAGCCAATGCTATTAGACTGGAATTTTTAAGCCTATAACGCACGATTTTTGTTATTGGAGAAAACAACGTTTTTTTAAGCCTAAGAAATCCGCTCTCAAAGCAATGTCTTGACTAGAAATGCCATTTTTCCCCTTACATTTTAATCTAGTGCACCTTGTAGCTATTACCTCCAGATGCTATCTCGTAGCCAATATGACGTCACTTGCCGCTGCTCTATAGAACTTCTCGACTTCGCCTCGGATTCTGTTATTATCATTTGCGGAAGTAAAAATCCCTCCAAACCGTACAAACTGGTGGTGCAATTGTTACTTATTTTATGGGCCTGAAATGCATATATTTCTGCGTATATTGTTTAACCGAATTGGATCAAAATTACGAGGACATATATTTGAGATAAAACAGTTTTAAAATGAAAACAGAATATATCAGAAGGTAAAGGGTTAACGAAGCAAACAGTCATTCTGCATTAAAGACTGACCTTGTAAGAAAAGACATAACCTAATCTACGGAAGTAAGAAATAACAACTGCCCCGAGTGCAACTCGAACCCAGAATCTTCAGCATACTAGGCCGGGCACTCGAACCACTGCACTACCGGGGCAGATCCCGGCTGCAGGCTCCGCCCGAGCTTAGGAGCTGTTCAAACTTTCTCAGTGTTTACCTAACAGGGCCCCTACAACGGGGGGTGGAGGTCACATGGACCCGAGGTACCCAGGCTCGGTCGCTCAAGGGGCCCGCACGGCCTGAGACATTACCCCCAAATTTTGAGTTAGGATAACTATAAGTGATACAATGGGTGCACGGGTAGGTGCGAGCACTGGGGCGTCAGATTCAATAGGCATCTTGGTCCCGGATGTACATCTCTGGCTTCGTACCCCCCCGGGTTAAATCCTGGGAAGGGAAGTGTATATGTGCGGGTTTTTCTCCGGTTGTTTCCCGCCTGTTGAACGTGGGTTTCCTCCGGGTACTCCGGTTTCCTCCCTCCTGCGGCAAAAAACAACTGTTTACGATGGTGGTTCCTTCCACTTAACGTCTGCCGCTCGGGGCTTCAAAAAGCTGTATAGCTTGCTGGCTAACAACGTTTATTCTATTCTAATGTCCTTGGTTTGTGCTTATTGTGAATTTTTTTATACTTCTGACTAACAACAACTCCAATCCTTCAGGAATGAGCAGAGAGTAGAAGCAGGAGCACTGTAGTGCAAGCCAGTCTGCCAGTTAGGCAGGGAAGCCTTCAAACGTAAGCAACACGGATTAATGAATAAATCAACTCGTTAAGCGCAATTGTTGCCGACGAATATTATAACATTGTTATAACATAACATAGTGTGACTTTTTTCCAATTTCAGTCGATGGAGGGGGCCCCGCTGTTGTACTTGGTCACAGGCCCCAAAATTTAAAGTGGGGGGGGGGGGGGCTACACAAAGGCCGCAAACGGATACAAAGAGGGAAAGCAGCTTTCCTCTTGGCCTCCACATGCTGTGTTACAGTGCCCGGCCTATAAGCGGGAGTCCTGGGTTCGAGTTGAGGCAATTGTCTTTTCTTTCTTTCTCAGATTAATGTATCTTGGCTTCTCAGAAGGCCAGTCTTTAATGCAGACTGTTTGGTTCGTTAATGATTTAAAATAACTTAAGACTAACGGAAGTCGAGATAAATGTGATAACAAAAATGTGATGTATATACGAGGTATGAAATAAGGAAATAGGTGAGATAAAATGATAGGCTATAACGAGATTTGAAATAATGACGTACATGCGATCTGAGGTAGGATCATCTACACTAATTTATAGAAAAGGTTTATAAACTAAATACAAGAAAACGGGTAAACGAATGAAACAGTCTGCATTGTGATTGGCCTTATAACACAAAAGAGATGCACTTACGATAAATGTCGTACAGAAAATACACTTACGATAAATAGACGTGATGTGTGTGTGAGACGTATCATATATATAAGATCGCTAAATCGGCTTCCGGTTAACCAACTTCCGTTCAACGGTGCAACTTCCGGTCCACTGACAGAAATTCCACAAAAGCAGTAATAAAAATAGTCAGACCGTGAAAGTAGATGCTACGTTAAAGGTTGGTGTATTGGTTGAATTTAGGTATTAAGTCAACACTTTAACAGCAGTTAAAATATATGTAAGAATGTTAAATCGGTTAGGTACGTGACTGCAACTTCCGTACAACCGGTGCAACTTGCGGTCCGTCTTTCGGTTCAGTCACACAACCCAGAAACCAGTAATACAAATAATCACGTTACCGTGAAAGTAGTTAATACGTTAAAAATTTGTTCAGGCTCATACAGTTGTTGTGTTGGTTGAATTCAAGTATTAGGATTAAGCATTATGGTCAGTTCCGGCAAGGCTCTCATGGCCATAGACAGACCGCGCCATCGATTGCCGACATCGAAAACAATAAATCACACTCAAGCAAACTCGTACAGTCTGCACGTTTGCGGGTACTACAAAACAGGGGCGGATTTAACGGAGAGGGGGGGTAAGGAACACAACTACTATCTTACCTGGCCTTGTATTCGAGTCCCGCGAAATGGTGCCATGACGATCTACGCGTGGCTGTTATAAGGCAGGCGGAATGTACCTTTAACAGAATGTAACAAAATCTTTCCGGCACGAAAGCTAAAATGGAAGCAATCGCGTTTAATTGAAAGAATAGTAAAAACATATAAAATAGCCTTCGGACTTCAAAATTAGAGAGTAGGCTAACAGTTAGTCATAGAAAGGTGACGGCAGGTAACGAGCAAGATGCCTTATTCATTGAAATCAGCGACGTAAGATTCTCTTAGCAAGGCTTGAAGTATAAAATTTTTTTACTTAGCTTTTGCTAGGCCTAGTTACTTAATATTTTTTTTTTGTAATTCCAAAGGCCAACGGTAATAGGCTGGATAGGCTGCCATCACTATAGTTATTCTGTATTTTTTAGTTTGCCTTATTCTTTTATTTGTTAAATTTTAGCACTTATTTTTTGGCACTGAGTACCAATAAAACCAATAAAAAAAACTTTTGAATTACTTTGTAAGAGCAGAGAAGAAACGGTTCCAAAGGGCTCACTGACTGGTACAAATCTCACAACAAATTAGTTCATTCATATATGTATTTAATTTATTTAAAGCAACATTTGTCGTCGGCATCCACCAGGGAGATTATGAGGATATACATAAGGATCTACATAAACAATGACCACTGTATAACGAAAATACGCATAGTATAAATATGACAAAAAAATAAATAAATTATACAATTTCCTATATGCCTCGTTTCTCATATTTCTTTCTACTTAAACATTTTTTCCCTATTTTTTTCATATAATCTCACTCAGCTTTAAGTGAACAAAGGCAGAACACTGAAAACCCAGCCTACAGAGAGAGAAACAATGCAGAAATGTTAGCGAATCAGAAGCAGGTTGAGCGACTTACATAACCGGTTCCGAAATTATTCATCAAAATCGTACATGCATTCAGCAGCAATATGCAAATCCAATCTACATTTGTAGCTTATTATGGAAGGGGCCTCCAAATAGTACACAAGCAAGAAATTTTTAATTTTCAGCCGTAATTTAGGACCTTGTTCACGATAAAAAAAAAAAAACACAATACTAAACCAAGAATTTATAGGGTTGTTGAGGAGAATTTGTAACTCTAAAAAGTCCCTATTGAAACGTGTTACATCCATTCCTATTAGTTCTGTCAGAGGTTTCAGAGGGCGCCACACATTTCGTTTGGTAATTTTTGCTCAATTTTCATCCCAGATATAAAGTAAACTAAATTACAACTAAGCTAAACTAAATAATAATTAAATGCAAGCTAGTTTCGTGCAGTTTAATTTAATTTTAGGCTAAAAACTGAGTAGAAATTCTCACATAAAGCTCATGGCGCCCTCTATAAATAGGAACTAATAGGAATGAATCTAAGAGGTTTTAGTAGGGGTTCTCAGTCACAAATTCTCCTCCCCAGCCCTATGAATTCTTGATAATACCAATAAATTGTTATTAAATGACGGTTTCATAACCATCCCAGGAGCGTGAGAGGATGTTGACATTGAGTCAGTAGCCTCCATGGCACGCTTTTGGAGTATGACGGTAAAACAAGGTTAATACTTCTCGGGTGATGCGTGACTCATGAAACCAGTTTTTTTTTTTTTTCGTTGCGTGGCGGTGTATCATAGATCACGGTTTTAAAAACAGCCTGTTAAATTACTCAATTAGGCCAACAAAAATGAAAGCAAGATAAAATTCAGCTCTTCCCTAAAGGAAAAAAAAGTAGAAGTAAGTTAGGAATAAACGGAAGCAAGAGACGAGGAAAAGTATTGTCGCTACAGGAAAGAGACTATCCTTTTTTTAGCCGTACAAAAAGCACTTCCGGTCTTATTGTCAATCAGTGATACGCAGTTCACCAGCCTATGTATATAAAGCGCAAACTATTTTAGTTGATTTAACTAGGAGAGGATTGGGGGAGGATTCTTTAACACAGTTCTACCAGAGGGGTCCGACAAACCCGGCAGTAGTGTATGAGATTGGCAAATCTAAATCACTACAATAGATTTGGAGATTTGCATTGATTTGCGCAGATTTGGAGGGATTTGCGCGGATTTGCAAGATTTGTACGGATTGCAAGATTTACAGATAATAATAATAATAATAAATAATTTTACAGCAAAGAAACTGTATCGGAGAGCGAAGGAAAGGGCTACCTCCACTTAATCGTAATCCGAAATTACACATGACCCTGAATGATATTAAAAACAAGATTTTTGCGGATTTTCAAGATTTTACTTTGATTTGCGGATTTCATGACGATTTACAGATTTGCAGATTTCATTTGATTCGCCGATTTGCAGTGATTTGTGTGTATTTGCAGATTTTACTGGATTTGCAGGTAGGTTTGCAGATTTCGTGTTGATTTGCACTGATTTGCAGGATTTCTAGAGATTCGCATATGAGCAAAGATTTGCAGGTTTCACTTGGATCTGAAGGTTCTCTTGGATTTGCATATTTCAAGCAGATTTGCAGATTTCTTTTTGATTTTCAAAGGACTTGCAGAGAATTGCAGATTTGCAATGATTTGCAAATTTCACTTGGCTTTGCAGATTTCACAAGGATTTGCAAATCCGAAATCAGAGAGCGCACGAGATTTCATTCCTTGTCGGACTCCTCGATTCTCCCCTTTGTTCAACCAATCGTACTGAGTCCTGACCCCATGCGGCCAGTTGTCGAACTAGCGTCCATTTTTACTTTTGCGGAAAACGTACGTTAAAAATTACGCTGTGTAGGTTAATACCTAATAAATACGTGTGAAAAATATCCCTTGTTTGCGAATATTCCAAGTATGTGCCAATTCGCAAGAACTAGCGTGTAAACGAACTTAAAACGAGAACGCATTTAGTTTTTTCGAGCCAAGGCCGACTGGAGTAGAAATTGCGTGTCTTACCTCCCGACTCTACGCCATTTCTCGAACGTGCCACCGACTCACATCGCATCCTCACAGTTGGAATTTAATCGCGATGACAAAGGTCATGGCCGTGGTAACAACTCTACCTAGATTAGCTAAATCCATCATCTTTTCAGTAAATGCTTGCGGTCTCATAATCCGTGACAACAAGATAAAGAATTCCTCTTGACGAAACAGTCTTCCCAGTCGCTTTTGAACTCATGGGATGGTTTTCGTTGCGATCCGGCAGAGCTAAAATCAACGGCATGTTGGAATTTCAGATCATATCTAGCTGCAAGAATGCAAAGGCCAGTTGTTGCCTAACCGCACCCTTACTTTTTTTTTAAATAAGATTTTGGCGATGTTAAATCAACTGATTTGGAGCCAGGCGCTGAAACTTTCTGCTTCTTTCCCAGAGGGCCTTGTGCAAAAGGTTTAATACAAAGCGAGAGTTACAACCGGGTTACTACGACGTCCTGCGGAGGTGTATGACATCTGTTTGCTCCTCATTAAAATATCTTATTTTAAAGGTGAACTGGAAATAAGCCATCAGATAAAATCATCTAGAAATAAGAAAGCATACGAAGCCACCTTTATGCACTTATATACGTTTCTTTCGCACTAGCGTACCAGTCAATCACCAGTTGCCATATTACTTTTGTCGATGACGAGTGGCCATGTACATCCTTAAAAACGTATGATGTGCGTGCGTGTTTGTTCCTCTACTCCTCTGGAACAAATCACTTACAAAGATGGGAGTAGTACCAAACGAAAGATAATTAAATTGCGCTTCGGTTAGGCCTACTTTCATCGCTGTAACTTGATATTATGAACCTCAAATACGCGGGAAAAAACATCAAAACATAAGGTCAACATTTTTTTTTACCCTCATGATGTTTGTGCATGACGTCATAGTTTTTTCCATGGAAACCTCCTCGAATGAAGCGAGACGACGCCAACGGAGCGAGCGAAGCGTGCGATGTGGCTCGTGTAGATAAAGGCCGTATGGCAGTGACCTGGTGCGTAATGTGTCTCACTGTACTACGTTATTTCTATAGGCCGTGGTTTTTTTTTTCTGGTGGCTTATTTATTAGTGCATCGATTTGTGCCTATTTCTTACTATATCTTACTCCGCTGTACAATAATTTTGTAACAAAAAATTTTCGATCAAATATAGATCTCTTGATTTACATTTTCTGTAACATTCTTCCGAAAACAAACTTCGTTAAGGCGTCGCGTGGCGTTTACTTTTTCCCATTTGAAGCCATAATGTTTCCCGCCAATCTCTCAGAATCACAGTTAAAAGCCAGGCTTAATTTTGGCGTTACATATATACCTCGATCACAAGCGGCAGGAAATTATCGGGACTCTTTTCACAAGTTTTGTCTTGGGCAGATATCACAACATTCGCGCTGCGTTTTACGTTCACATTTTTAGTATAGTAGTTACTCAGTTTTCCTTTTAATCTTAGGATGGAAAGCCATATGGGCAAGGTCAAACGTTCCTATTATCCACTACAAAATAATCTATATAACTAAGATCGTAATGTTTGTTTGTTTGTTTGTTTATGTGTGTGTCGCCAGATCAACGAGATTCCCACTGCTTGTCTATTTTAGTCGTTTGTTTGTGTATCTGTCAACGGAATTGTCTGTATAAGTAATGACCCAAACTGTGTTTTCAACGTCATATGTTTTTCAGTCAATACATTTTCAAGCAAGCTTGGGCAACTGGTAATGGGAAATCACCGCATCTCCATGCAAATGGGAAGTCACAACAATGCTCTGTTATTCATAGAAATATCGGGGGACTTTCAACAATAGGAATATACTGTATGAATAAGAATGCTCTGCTGTTCTTGCAAATTTCAAAGGGTTTCAAAGGGTTTAACGAGCGTTAACCACTCCTGGTCATCTGCCCGAAGCCCTAAGGCAACAATGGGAGTACATAAGAATGCTCTGCTATTCATGGAAGTTTCGGGGACTTGCAACAATGGAAATACATAAGAATTGTTAAAAAGGTTTAAAGAGTTTAACGAATTGTAAGTTTCCTTCAACAATAGGGCGTGCATTCAAATGAAATAAAACTAGCAATTAAGGGGGGGCTGCCCTAGTTGTAATAATAATTAAAAGATACGAAATCAGTAGTCAATATTAGCACGAATTTCTGAGTTGGGGAGGAGAATTGGTAACTCTAAAAAGTCACTATTTTAACGCGTTACATTCATTCATTAGTTCCGGCCGAGTTTTCAGAGGGCGCCATGCGTTCCATTCGGTAATTTGTGCTCATTTTTCAGCCCAAATCTAAAGTGAACAAAATAATAATTAAATACAAGTTAGTTTCGTTTAGTTTAGTTTAATTTTAGGCTGAAAACTGAGTAGAAATTCCCACATAAAATTCATGGCGCCCTCTGTACATCTACACGGAACTAATAGGAATGAATCTAAGACGTTTCACTAGAGAGTCTCAGTCACAAATTCTCCGTCCGAATCCTCCGTCCGAACCCACAGAGTAGGCTCTTTCATTGGCTCCTGATATTAGTAATAAATGGGGAAGATACAGTGGAACCAACACTTTGAACAGCTGTGGATGACAAGTGAAGAGCAGTAGTGACGAAAAAATCATATATCGTTATGAATAAGGGCGTATACCTTGGTGTATACCTGTACGTTTGCTCAGGGTTGGAAGTCTGGTGTTCAGGCGTAAATTCTGGCTTCAGTTTGTTGCCAAAATAATTTCAATAACTTCAAGAACGACTTGAATAACTACAATTCAAACGCCACGTTAACAGCGATATTGATAGTGTTGACTTAGCATAGACAAGTGCTCTAGTGCATTGGAGGCCTGATTCAAAAATCTCGGTTCATTTCCCGGACTTGCGATAGCACGTCAATTTTTTCTTGTTATTTACTGCTCGCTTGTCATTCTTATCGGTTCACAATATTAGCTCCATTGTGTTTCTTTGTTTATTACTAATATTAGTATTTATAATTATGATAATAACAAGAAGTGTATTTTAATGAAGCAAACTACATGAAGGAAATCGGCACAGGGAATGCAAGATTCCTATATTATAGCAACGAACCATCAAAAACACAATACATTTGGCCATGCAAAGTTTTTAAAAAAATGGTTCTCTGGCCCTCCCGCATCGATTTTTTGTAAGAAATAAAAATAATTGGCACGGCACTAGTGACTTTTCCAAGGTCAACGTTAGTCTGATCACTGCTGTTGTATCAATACTAGGCTACATAATCCGCCGCATTAACTAAAAAGCCTCGCATCAAAGGGTTTTCTGAAATCCGATCTATGCTTGCTTCAAATAAAAATTTCCGAAAAATAGCTTTTTGAATGCTGTGTTGAAGCAATCTGGCCATTCTCTTTTTTAATGTGAGGAATCAACACATTCCCCTTGCAGTAATATCTTTCCTTCAATAAGAAATAAAATACTTAACCACTATTTGCATGGATTTCTTTCGGAAGACGACCGCATCGTTACATCACGTGTGCTGGCGTTCGTTTGTTTTAGTTCTGAAAACTACGGAAACTACAAAAACGGTAATTTAGGACGGCGTTAGTATCGGTGCAAATGTAAATGTGGGACAAAGACTTGATGGGATTGGGGAATTGTTAGCCGAATTTAAGTGCAAGTCAACCGTTTGAAAACGTCAAACACACCTTTGATATAATCATGACTTCTGGTAGTCAATAAAAATTAACTTCAGTATGGAAAAGCCTTTTTTTTTTTTTGCCCCGGAAAGGGGTTAAAAAAAAAAGCCCCCTCCCTCGTTAGTTTTTAACTTTTTGTGTACGCAAATTTTTTTTCACATTGCATAGCCTTTATTTATTTGTCACAAAATACATCCCACATTTTTTGGATCATGCTACATACTCGTGGTGTACTCTATACACAGTGAAAATCTGATCACTGCCTGTAGCAAAAGGTTAGGAAAAGCCAAAACTTTGATGCGACTTTCCCATTGATAGGGCCAAAGGATGAGAGGTTACGATCAGCCATTAACCCTTTTGCACTGTACCACGGTGGTCGACCACAAAACCGTCTGGCAGCGGGAAATACAGTGAATCCAGGTGATACTGTTGGGAATACTGTAATTACAGGTAATAATTCTGGAAATGATGGTGGAAAGGTTGGGAACAGTTTTGGTGTCGTAGGACACATGACGGACTTAGAGTGGTACGACATTTGTATCGCAGATCGTGAAGTAGAATCCAAATGAAGAAATCTGTCATTGCCTTGTGTTGGTCAAGTGGATGCCCGTAATAATCGGAACATTTTTCAGAAGCTCTGAAGGAAGTGATTCCCATAAGTGAAGTTGTAGCAATTTGCCCTTTGAGGGCAAATAATGTCGAAGAGACTGTGCTAAGTTCAACTGAGGTAAAGGACAAACTGTTGAATGTGCAGATATTGTGTGTGAATGGTTACAGTTGCAAGCTGGTGGATCTGCACGAGCGCCTGGTGTCGTTACGCATCCATTGGCTTCCCTAAGGGGTGACTGATCAGGATGCGGCGTTGGATATTTACTGCTTTAGAGTAGTTGAAAGTGTTGCGTGGGAAAAATCTGGCGTTCCTGCCCTCCAACACAGTTGCACGAATGTTCGTTGGGTTGCCATGAAGCTTCACCATGGTCAAAGTGTGGATGATATACAAGACCTAGAACAATTTGCTGGTGTTCCAGCACTGATGTGGCATCCGAGGTCATATAAGAAAATTATGCCGTGCTATGACGCGCATGGACTGCAGGAATTTTCAGTGGCCTAGTGATTGCCAATATGGCCAGTATGCGATGGTGGTGCGTGGCAGACGGCAGTTTAGAAGAGATGGCAATGGAGGCTGGAGTGCCTGACGCACCACCAGTTGAAGTAGAAAGAGATGAGACTGTAGCTGTGGTAATGCAAGCATAAACTGCAGCAGCCTGGGTACTGGATGGTGTAGTGGCATCAGTAATGGTGACCGAAGCAGTGAAAGTGGCAAATACGTTTGAGGTGTCAGTGGGCAACCAGAGTTGAAAGTGTCGCAAAGTGGTGGATCTGGAAGTAAGAAACCATTTGGATGTTCTGTGGGCCGTCAAGGCCACTGCAATTTACCCTAGTGAGGGCTCAGTCATCAGTGACTAAGAGATGGTGGAACCATGTTCTCCGATATGTGTGACAGCTCAGGGTTCCCTTGACAGCTTTGTTCCCTTACGACGTATGATTTTGGAATGTCCGTAGTTTTGCACTGAGGTACCTGGAAATTGAGGAGCTCAGCCGCTGGGTGGATAATTTGTGCTTGGCAGAAACTCTTGCCCCTTGACCCTGGTGCCTAGTGAGGTTCACAGTGCCCAGCTGCAGGAGGAATCACTGGTTCTGTGTGAGTGTGCAATGCTTTCCTTATCGTGACCTTCCATTATTCTCTTGGCAGGGCGTCGAGTTTGCTGTTGTTGAAGTGTGGTCGGTTGATGGTTGGGTGTCGGTGGTGATGGCAAATGGTAGTCGTTTATCAACTTTGGATTGAAACAGATGGTTAGACAGGATTCCCCTGCCAGTTAGCTTATGTGGTGATCTTAGCACTTGTCATATATTGTTTGGCGATACAAGGCATAATGGGGATATTGTAGCTTCATCTATATTTCATCGAGGCCTACTGGTTTTGAACAATGACACCCCGACTTGTGGTATGATGGCATTTTGTTCGACCTAGCATTAGTCCCTGCATTCATCTCTGGTCAACGGGATGAGCCTGGCAATGTCAGATGAGTTGAGGCAAAGTGAGCATTGCCTTAGCTTTGTGGGCAGGGAAGATAGGTTGGCAGGTGATTGTATGTAAGCATTTAAGGGGGTAAAATTACATCATCTTCTACTAGTTGTACAAGGTCGATTTGAGAAACTTCCTGCATAAGTGGTCATTGTGGCTGAAGAAATAGGAAGGAGAATGGGTTTGTGTGAGACGTGGCTAGGTGGTGGCATGGTGCTGGGTGTCTTCTTGGATATTCAGGCGGGCTGAGTTAACATTGCATGAAATTTTTGTTTAATGTGTTGATACGATAAATACCTCCAGTCGTGAATGTGCCTATTAATTTGGTTTTGCATTGGGTATTCCGACTGATTTTTTGTTGCGTAGTCATGAAAATTCGATCGCTGTGTTGACATGGGTTGGGTACAACCTATAAAAAGTTACATTAACGAAAACTAATGTATTACATTCACTAAACTAACGCATGGTGACGTGTGTGGTTTTCATACTAACTGAGCAAAATGGCCACAGTTTTAGTACGGCATTATGTTAGCGAACATTACCGTCATGCGTTAAAATGTTCATATTAGTCACTCGAGTATTAATTTTCGCATATTAGCATCATTTAAATACAGTAAAAAGTATTGATTCAGTTGCTAGATGCAGGCAACAACAAAAATAATAATATTGTAGTACCATTCACATAACATGCAAAAGACCCTAATCCTTGTTAATGTAAGCAATGTTACACCAATCTTTAAAATTACTAGCGGAGTCGCTCGTTTTGTTCGCTCATTCCACGTCGTCTCGCTGCGCTCGAGGAGATTTCTTGCTGCAACACTTATGATACAGACAGACCCTCCACATAAAAAACGATCAAGCAAAGTGTGTAGTATGCGATATCGGTTATCTTGAGAGACAGTCACTATTTTTTTTTACGTCCAAGGAGACAAGCAAAAAGATCAAGCAATTTATCAGAAAAGCGCTGTTCTGATGACAAAAGCTGATTTTCGTTCACTTCGCTTACTCAATCAGCGCAAACATTTCCTCAGAAACGTGACTGAATCAATGTAACCACCAAGAACCGCACATCACTTGTAATTTGTGTTAGTATATATTTTATATGAGTTTTCTTGTTTTACTTATTTTAGAAATATTTTTCTTTACGTCCTGCTCAGTACAGATTTTTCTATGGGCGTCTTATCACGTCACTTTCTGATGATCTCTCACTTGGAGAAACATCTGCAGAACGTCAGCTCTATTCTCCTATGAAGGTGAGAGATGAAAGATTGATAGAGCAAAGCCACACATTCAAAAGGTTTACTTTACGTGAAAATCGCTCGCTTTTCTCGTTCGATCCACGCACCTCCGTGCTTCAGAAACACGAATGTTTGACTTAAAAGCAAATCTATTGTTTTGATTTTGCCATGCATCTTGTCAGTTAGTACATAACCAATTTTAAGATATGTGGTGTGTTGCGAAATACATCGTCCTTTTGGTTTTTTTTTTCCGTGCATCCTTTTCCAGATCATCTCGCTTCGGTTGGGGAGGTTTTCATGAACACCCTATAACGTCATGTACAAACATGAAGAGGGTAAAAAAAAAACTTTGACGTTCCTTTTTAAGGGTTTTTCGCGTATTTGAAGGTGATAATATCAACTTACAGTGATGGAGATAGGCCTGTAGAGTGCGCCATTTAATTATCTTTCGTTTGGTCCTACTCCCATCTTTGTAGGTGCTTTGGTTCCGGAGGAGTGGAGGTACAAACACACAAACACACACGCACGTCGTACGTCTTTAATAATGTAAATTGTACTTCGTCTTTTGTTCTTGTTATTCATAACGAATTTAATTATGTATGTTGTTACCGCATTTTGTGAGTTGAAACTGGAAACTCATTGTAAATAAGTAACGATATACTAGCAAATAGATTTAATGAATGATTGTCTTGTTGTGTAGCTAGATGCACCCTGAATGATGTGAGAGTTATGTGAGTGAGATGTTATGGGGACACATGTGTACCTCGTAACATCCTATTTTATTCCCGTGTTATTTCTGTTTTTTAATGTTATTAAAGAAAAGTGCAGTGAGTGAGTAATGCCAAGTTCTACCCAATGCTTAACTGAGGCTCCGAACCAGCTATGTAAAAATAATATAGGCTATGTAATGATAGCCAATGTAAAAAGAATGTTAGTTCTATTAACAAAATGTCGTGTTTGTTTTATTTTTTTTCTCCTCAGTATTTCTCCTCCTGTCGTTGTTGGCTGTTTGCACGTCTGTTCCTTTCCTCGAGTTCTTCAAATATCGTGCATCAGATCGGCGAGATGTAGACACCAAATGTCCCAAGGACATGGGAGGAAAAAACTGCCGCTGTTTTCGGCGAGGGCGCTCTTTCCAGATGAGGTGTCGAGGTGGATATGACGATGATGATCCTCTGTTGAAAACGGTAGGAAACGAAAACTATTACTGAAGTCGATAAGCATCGTTCGTGACAATCACGAATTCATCGTTAATGTTTCAATAGAGGGGGTGGGAGAGTCTATGAAGGCAAAAACCCATGTGACATTTATAAGCTATTACACGAGTAAAATTTTGTGCACCTTTCCATAGAAGCAGCACCAGGGCTGCCACCGAGTGAAGAAAAAAGTTTAAAAAGGTGAAAATTTGAGCTCTCCAGTAAAAGTGTGAAAAAATTATTAAAAAAATTGACGAAATTGGTGAAAAATTTTAAACTTTTGAATTTTTTGATAATTTTTTTTATAAATTTTTGATATACGAAGCGTGCTCCAACCAAGATTTGGACAAAGTGGAAGTAGCCATTTTGCAAAACTCAAAAGTTGGAAGAAGCAGCAGAAACAAAAAAAAACTGCAACATCTGCTTCTACCTCATTGTTGTTGTTTTTTTTTTTTATTAATTTCTTTGAGTCTTCAGTGAAGGATGTTTGGAAAGAAGGGAAATAGCTACACCAGTTAATGAATAGGTTGGCCAAAATTCTGAACTGTCTAGCGTGAAGTCTATAACCAAGAATTTATAGGGTTTGGGAGGAGAATTTAGAACTGTAAAGATTCGTCACTATTAGTTCAGCCGGAGTTTTCAGAGGGCGCCACGTGTTCCATCTGATAATTTTTGCTCATTTTTCAGCCCAAATCTAAAGTAAACTAAATTACTACTATAAAGCTAGGCTAAATAATAATTAAATGCAAGCTAGTTTCGTTTAGTTTAGTTTAATTTTAGGTTAAAAACAGAGTAGAAATTCCCACATAAAACACATGGCGCCCTCTATAAACTAAGACTAAACTAATACGAATGTATCTTAAGATGTATGGGTCTCAAGTCACAATTTCTCCTCCCCAAACCTCTAAATTCTTGCTATAACTAAACGTGTAACAAACGGGAAGAAAAATGTGTGGAAAAGATGTGAAAAATGTGAAAATGTCGAAGAATTGTGTGCGAAAAAGTGTGAAAAATATTCAAACGTGTGAAGCGAAAATATGTGAAAATCCACGACGTCCTCGTGGCATCCATGCAACAACATAAAGGTACTTTCTTGGTTTTAGCAAACCTGTGCGATATTGCCCAGAATTTCCAAATTCATGTTCTAAATGATTTGCATTTCTTGCTTGGGCTGATTTGTGATTAATGCATTACGGCATTTAATGAATTTATTTTGTTTTGTTTCATAGTCTTCAGAGGAGACTTCTATTAACCGTGCTGCCAACATAACATCAGAACCACACTCAGATGGCGCCTTCTTCAATCCAATCCGAGGAATCATGCAGTCTATTCTACCAGGATTCTTTAACCCTTTCGGACCACCTCCCCCACCTCCCCAGTCCCGACAACCCGAACCCCATCCATTTTTCCATTTTCCACCAGCTTTGGGCATTATAATCCATCATCATGATAACGTTAGACCAAGTGAAAGCAAATCTTCCACCAATGCCACAACGGCCACGGCAACCGCAAACGCCACAGCAAGTAGCAAGCAAATTACCCTCTTAAAACAGCTTCAAGAAAAACTTCTGGCAGAGAAAGCAAAAACTGACGTAGCAAAAAAATCGTAATGTTACTTTAGGAAAATGTGTTACATACCAGGACCTAGAAAAAAATTATCTGCTTACTCACCATAGCGTAATTAGTGGCACAATGTTGATAAATGCCAGAATTTTTTAGGTTCCCGGGGAATACGTTACCATATAAATAACTGCGTACTGTCAGAAAATTGATGTTGAGTTCGAACGTTATTGACATCAATTCAGAAAATTTAATACCTACCTACTTTAAACATTAAGAGTGATGATAAATCGATGGTTCATAATATTTCATTCTACCCTGGAATTCATTCCACCAAGAAACAAGATGAGGATGAAACGTGCTTCACAAAGTACGTTTCAAGCAGTTAATAGAATATGTTGACAGAAATATTATTATTAGTGTGTTGAAAAGTAGTGACTTGGTTTTCTAAGTTGCGTGTTGCTAAATTTAATTCTGTTTGCGAATTTTACCACGAAGTCAACACAGGTAAACAGAGTAAGGTTGAGGATATTGAGCCTTAGTAGAAGGTAGAGTGGAGGGTTTAACGGCTAAATCCTACATGTCACATGAATTGTATATAATCATTTGTATGTATTGTTTTTCACTTCACCAACATTTTTAGTTGAGATATCGAGCTACTGAATAGGTTATTGTGTTGTTACTTTGTTCAAGACTGAACTAGGAACTTGTGCGATTTCCATTTTTCAATGTCAGCCTTGAAAAGAATGATGCGTAATTTTTCCCATGACATTAATTTAGACTTTCAAATCGTACTGTATGTAGCACATAGAGTGCAATTTGTTCAATTCAAGCTTCCTTCAAATACAGCTTGAATTAAATAAATACTAGTAACTTGACAGTTACAGGCAGGCATTTACTGCGTATGTAAATTCACACTTGGTAGCTTATAAAATTTGCTGCACATTCTACGTAAACATAGTAAGCTAGCGGCCCAAAAATGTCTTTTAATTACTTGTATAAACCATGTATATAATCATCAGAAAATCACATGTGAAGTTGCCGCTTTCATGTTTGCTGTATTTACATTTTGGAAGTCATTGATTAAAGCATTGCTTTGTCCAGAAAAGAACAAATAAAATGTTGCTATTTTCCTAAATATTACAATGAGCCATTGATTTGACAGCTCCTCTACGCTGGACACAACATGGTTTTACTGAAATTCGTTAGAGTAGGCTCTCTTTATAACGAACAACCTAGAGTCCCAAAAAATGGTTTTTTATACAGAGAGTTCTTAATACAGAAGATTGCTTTACAACAAACTGTGCGTGAAGTGATTACAGAGTTCCTTATACAGAGCGTAAAACCTGACAAATAAAATCGAACAATAACTGCTTTCTGATAGTACTGCGAGCACACTGTGCACAAATAGTAGTTTTACGTTGTTCGGTGAAAGTTTCAATTTTGGGTTGTGGTTCAGGTGTGCATTTTTTTGCCGTCTGATAAATATATTGATTTCTTGGTGGACACAATGGTTTGTATATCAGTTCCTTATAATGATGGTTTTTAGCATGTAAAAAAGACTTTTACAGCACTGAAAAAGGGTTCTTTATGTGGAGCCATTCCCTATGCAGAGGATCTTTAATATAGAGGTCTTTTTAGCATACAACTAGAATGTGGCCAACCAAATTGTTAAAAAGTGTTCTTTATTGGGAAAAGTTCCTTATACGGAGGTTCGTTATATTAAATGTCTATTGTATTTCGTAACTTTTAAACTGTCATGGTTGTAGGAAAAATGCCAGGTGACTGGTGGCATGCACATTTCAAACTGCCCACCCAGTCTTAGAATTTCTGATCTATCGTTTGATTAAAGGATTTTTTTAAGCAGTAAACCCAAGATCTACTAGATAGGGTCACATTTAGGCAATGCACGTTTTGCTATGTGCTAACAATACAAAGTTTGTCAAGATTAAACCCACATGGATGTAAAGATTTTGGCAATTTCAAAAAATGCCTACAGCCCAAATAACTGATCAAAAATTAAGTGAACGCCCTAGTTTGTTAAAACAAAGTTTCATGTACTAATACAAAGTGATTGCAAATGAAGATCTGACTAATGCTATTAAAATCTTTAATTTGTTAAAACAGGGGTTCCGTATACTAATACTTAGTGACTGCAGATCACGATTTGACAGACACTATTAAACTCTTTAGTTTGTTAAAACATATCCTAATACGTAGTGACTGCAGATCGAGATTTGACTGACGCTATTCTCA
>JAHWFP010112359.1:3272-23133 GCA_023313725.1 Lithobius niger
CAGCAAACATGAAAGTAACAAGCATGCAAGTAACAAGATTTGCGACAGCGCGCGTACAATAATCATGACGTTTCATCTCTGTATATGTACATCTACTAATTTTCTAATAATTACCATGAGATCTAAAATCTAATAGACTAATGCGGTAAAAATTAAAATTAATTATTCCAATAGATCGCCGAAGCAAAATTATAAGACACTAGCCTAGAACATTATAAATTGTGATTTTAAAATAAGAGAATCATTCCGGTTTGTGACGACACAATCAATGGGTTCACGCTGGCTGGACTATTAGGCGCAATGCCAATTGAGACAGTAGCTACGTTTTCGTTGCGAGGAACGAAGCTACCGTCTCAGTTGACCTTAGCTGTGGTAAATACGCGGATGTGATCGTCGCGTGGGTGTTGTGAGGTAGGCGGAAGGTTATAAGGCAGGCGGTATGTTACTTTAACTTGCTCGTAATTTGAGAGAACAGTAATCGCTCAAAGCAAGGATTGTAAAGTCGTTACTCCTGTGAGCTGATGTGGTCCAATATTTTTATCTGTCCCTTCTTTAACTACCAGCTCGTGTTTCGTAAATTTCCAGTTTTTTTATTTTATTTATTTTTTAACGTTATTGTTCATTTAGAAATTTCGGATTTATATTTGGCATTTGGATGTACAGTCATGAGGTGTAGTTTTGTCTGTCGCAAATCTTGTTTACTTGCATGTTTGCTGGGGCCAATGGCCAATCTTAGTCTTATGTGTCTAATTTTACATAGGTGGGCATTATCTATGCCTTGTTATTTTATTTCCCGGTTCCTGCCTCTAGAACCTTCTAGAATTTTCCAAACCCCGTAATACCCTTGTTATTCGCGGTTGTCAGGGGTTACCAAACCGTATAAAAGAAACGGAGCCAGCATGCAAAATCAGTCAGCTTTCGGGCCAGCCAACCAGCTGGTCCCTTCGACCCCTGTTAGGTCTCCTGGTTAGGGGGATTTTTGGCAGTTAGGGCTTCAGTAGGCCCAATTTTGGTTCGGTCTCTTTAGCCTAAACCTTCTCCCAACCTAAAACAAGCCTCTTTTCCCTAACACTAAGTTAACCCTAAAGTTTCCAGCTCCTAAGTTTGGTTCAGTCTAATGTTTGCGTGTTTTCCCACATTTAGTTTATTTCACGTCAGTGTCAAATATTTGTTTACATATTAGTATACTCCTCAGACATATTTAAAAGTAAAATTTGTATTTTTTCCCCGTCTCGTAGTGTTTTTGAGACTAATCAATGATAGCGGACAAAGTTTTCCTTCTGGAGATAGTTTTGTATCTTTATCACATCGAAAACTTGAGCAAACTTGAACAAACTTGAGTAAACTTGAGAACGTCGTTTGAAAAGTGTATATTGAACGAAAGTGACGTCACCTTTGAACGCGACTGATGGGGTTCCACTTGGGCTTGGTCATTAATCTCTTACCTCGCTCGCGCGTAAAAACCGACCTGCACCTCGTGGCGAAATGAGCCAATACGCGTTGCAAGAAAGGTTATATTCGCTCTTTGGTACGCTCTGTAGAGGTTACTGAATTCTGATTGCAGTTTTGCAAGGTACTGCTAGCTAACGTAGCAACATACAGCACGCATCAGTTGAGCCAAGCTGTCTCTAAAAGGACGAGTCTGGTTTGGTGAATTTTGAAGGCACTGCATGATAACTGAAACAACTTTCTGCTCAATAGCTCAACTAGCTCAATTTAGAAAAACTCACCCGACATTTTTTAAGCAGAAGATATAGTTTAATAAGAACAGGAGCAAACGTAAGGCAACTTCACAGACAGAAAGAACGTTAAAAATAGCCAGTTAGACGCTATAGCTACTTGTATTGAGGGATAGTTTCTCACACTGCCCTCCTCATACAAATGTAGCACGACTTTCCCCGAGTCCCCGTTCTGGTAACTAACGCATTTTTAAATGGCTTATTCAAGCAAAAAGACTGAGCTCATACACCAAGTCCACAAATTATCTCACATAGATAAATACTGCAACCTATTTCCGTTTTCTTTTGGACTTAAATGTCAGATTGCTTGTGCGGGGATCGAACCCTCGTCTTCGAGAACAAAAGTCGAAGCCGTATCCTGAGCCATACTGACATGGCCTTTTTTCCCCCTCAGTATGACTGAGCAGATAGGGCTGTTGTCAGAATGGCTGATAGGTCTTTGGCTTTTGTACTCAAAATTCAAGGGTTCAATTCCAGCTCTGTCAGTTTGACATTTAAGACGAAAAGGCAACGGAAACAGATTTGCATCTACATTTATACAAGAAAGACTTGATAGGGAAGACGCTATTCTTACCTACCAGCTTCTTCATGATCTTCTCACTATTGATTGCTCCAATTTTTTTCCTTTTTAGACCTAACTGAACTCGAGGACATCATTTCAAATTGAAGGGAAAATTATCCCGGCTCAATATTAGACAATGATTTTCTCTGAGCGGGTGGTCAACCCTTGGAATTCTCTGCCGGTTTCTGTTGTTTCAGCACCCAACCTGTCTTGCTTTAAGGCCCGCCTTGATGTGTGGCGGGACTAATCCCTTTGGGTTCTTTTCTGGGGGGTGGGTTTATTTGAGCTTTGCTTGACGCCATCTTCTTCTTTATCTTTATCTTTTTTTATTTACCAATAAACGAGCCCATCTGGCTTTCCGTCTTTGTTATCTCTAACATTTCTCGTTTTAGTGAGGCGCGGTGCGAATCGGCGTAAAGGAGCTTCCCATCTATGCTGGTGTTTGTCTGTCTGTCTGCCTGCCTGTCTTTCTGTTATCCACGATAACTCTCGAATGCATCAGCCAATTTACTTAAAATTTCCCACATGAATTCTGTGTTCTATATTTGTGGATTTAAGTTCGTAATTCAATAAAATTGGGCTTGGGGTTTCAGCAATTTCGACTAACTAAAATATCAAAATTAATAATACGTAATCACAAATCTTGTATGAACTTGTAATTTTTTATTATATTTTCATGTTGTTTTTAAGTGTTGCTTCAGCAAGGTTGTTGCCTCCAATGAAGGGCGTATACCTTCCCTTCAACTTGAGATCCTTAATGTGGAGGGTCATACGAATATGGACCTTTTCCGTATTTCTTATTTTATTCAAAACGGGTCCGGAGATCTCGCCTGGTCTTCGTCCTTTAGGCCATCACGAGCATACGTTGGCGCATGCGCGTTAGTTTTAATGTGTCCTGCTTTGAGTGAAATAAAGTCAGTCGGGAGTCATCAGCGCCTTATAGTGTCCGCGGCCCATCTTGTGTTCGCCCCAGAATCAACACAAATAATCGATTGTATGTTTTTGGTAGCAGAGTGCCTTGTTGATATCCAAAATAGTTACAAAAACAATGCGGCCGTCGATTAAAACCGGCCCCTCCAGGAAGACGTCGCCGATCACAAAATACATGCAGGACTCAAGATACGCCGCACACACAATAGTTGAACACATCAGCTCTTTAGCTCTCTTCTTTGATACCTTTTCGGTGTATTTTTGTTGACTTCGATACGCCTATAAAATTATAAGGCCTGATTTAATCATTTTTTTGTGTGGAAACATTGGGACTTAGTGAATTTTCTGGGCCAACATGCGACCTTTTGCTGATGCGCTTCCTTTCGCTTTGGTTAACATATTAAGTAAAATTCTAAGTCTGGTATAAGTCAACTTCCACCAAAACTAACAAAACGCTTATTCGAGGAATCCAGAGGTTATGTTTCGGGCTGACGGACATTATTGTTACAAATAATCGTGTGGGAGGCTTTCCTCAGGTAATGGTGGTCTCGAGGAGTGGTAGAGAGGGTCTGTCAGGGTTAATACTTTTAAGATATCTTATAAGTCGACTCTCTCAGCACCCAAACTTTCTATAAGACTTCCCTTTTTATCTTGTTTTCCAAGTGTTATTTCGACACATATCATTACCATAACAATAGTTATAGACATTGCTCAGGGAAATTAACCAGACCTGTCATATTAAATTACGCCTACAAGCACGCCCGGTACATCTTTCAATCAATAATAGTTGAAAAACCACTGAGACACTTTTCTGAAAGTGTTGGGGCGAACTAGATTTTTTTTTCAACTCTAGTTTGAGGGCGTTGCCGTTTATCTTCACAGTCGTTTCATTCTGATGAAAAGAATTATAAAACTCGAGGAGAATGATGGAGGAAATCTTCCATGCCTTCCTTGGAAATGTGTTTCAAGTCGTGACTGAAGGTGGGACGAAAGCAATTAATCTCTTGCCGCAGTTTTCTTATCAATTTTTGCGGGTTAATAAATTATTCATGTTTACTGATTGAGTTTTGAGGCGTTCTCTGTGTGGGGAGGATTAATGAAGTGCGGTGTTCAGGAAGTGGTGTTATCTGCCATTTACAATGAGTCAATAACTCCTTTAGTTTCAAAAACTGTCCAAAAAAATTGTAACTTTCACGTTTCAATCAGTTGTGAGTCTTGCAGTTGTGAGTTTTGCGGTTGTGAGGGCGCATTTACGCAGCGAATCGCCTTTGCATTCTCGCAGCTAGAACTCAATCGCGATGGCAGAGGTGACATTGCCATGGTAACAACGCTAAGTGGATTAGCTAAATCCGACATCGTTTGAGTAAATATTTGCAGTCTTATAATCCGTGCCAATAATATAAAGAATTACTCATGACAAAACAATTTCCCAAACGCTTCTGAACTCACGTTATTTGCTGTTTTCGTTGCGAGGCGGCAGACATAAAACCACCGCCATGTTGGAATTTGAGGTGATTTCTAGCTTCTAACTGCGAGAATGCCAAAACGAGTCGTTGTGTAAACGTGGCCTGAGTCTTGCGTTTGCCACGATTTGTGTTTGTAATACAAATATAATTATTCAAGAACAAGAAAATTGCCTCTAGCTGATATATCCTTCGCATTTTGGGATGGGTCCAGAGCTGCTCGGTCCCAAAATTATAGATAGTGCGACAATTCGGTCCGCATAAAATTTAACCCGTACGGAATTCGGTCACACACACACACACAAAATTAAAAGTAAATGAACTTGCCAGAGTAACATCACAAAAGCAAGTAAGTTAAGGTCCATAAAGTACTACAAAATCTGTTTTCAATTTGTTATTGCTTGTGCAATAGTCTCAGCGCAATCAGAACCGTGGGGAGGGGGGGGGGGAGGGAGGTTTGGGCCGCGTTTTCTCTAAACATCCTAAAGCTACCTAATAGAACTGACGAAGTGAAACTTTGACTTTACACTTAATCTATGTTGCACCCTAATGTCCGTACACCAAAATGTCACAAAATTTTTTAAGATTAGAAGAACATAACTTATGACTGCATTGTCATAGTTGGTCCTCAACTTTTCACTAGAATTTTAATTTTGTTTTTTAACTTGAGAGAGTTTTTAAGAACCAAACTGTCGTTAGTGATCTTAATACAACATCTTGTTTTGATGGGACAGAACTGCCTGGAACCGAGTTTTCAGAACCGAATTGTCGGGGAATGAATTGCCTGGAATCCCATAAGATGTCTATGGAAACTACCAAAAAGAAGGAAAAGTACCTAAACCCAAGACGTAACACAAACTTTGCGAGGGGGTCCCGGAGACCCCGAGTAACGTGAGGAACAACAGCCGAGTGATTGGCTGGCTACCAGTCTAGAGGACGCCAGATCGATACCCACGACCGACCGTGGGACTTATCTAAAAATAGTTTCAAAGTCGTCTGGTGATGCAAAAGAATTCTATAGGGCAGTGACACGACGCACTACTATTGTATATGGTGGAGCCAGTAACTGGGTTAGCTGCAAGGTGCACTGGTGGGAGAAAAGAAGAGCGTCTTACTGAAGCCAATGCTATTAGACTGGATTTCTTAGGCTTAAAACGCGCGATTTTCGTCGATTTGTTGGCAGTTGCTGACATTTTTAAGCAAGTGGAATCTTTATTTTCCGATTACAACCTCGTAGCATAAGGGATTGGAGAAAACAACGGTTTTTTAAGCCTACGAAATCCACTCTCAAAGCACTGGCTTGACTAGAAGTGCCGTTGTTTAACACACCATTTCAATCTAGTGCCCCTTGCAGGTTTCTCTTGGAGGCAATATGACGTCACTTGACGCTGGTCTATAGACGGCGTTTGAACAATTCAAGTTCGCTTGCGCCTTTATGTCGTGGTCAATACACTGAGTTAACAATAATTCCACTTTTGCCTTGACTCAGTCTGGCGTGTCCCAGTCTGGGCACTTGCCATTTCTTTCTTTAACGTACAAGAAGTGACAACGTTAAAAGCACTTTAGTAACTAACGTAAAGAAACAAGACATTAAGTGTAAGTGAATTAAAACTTCGCGAAATTTCGTCCCTTAGGTCAGGGGCGTTATCAAGTGATAGCACACTAATTTTAAAATTAGCCAGCCAGGTTGCACGGCCACCTATATATGTAGGCCAAACAAAGCAGGAAATCTCTAAACGTCTTTGTTCACATAAATCAAATTTTAAACCGAAGAAAACTGAAAACTCGCTAGTTCAACATTTTAAAAAAACCGGACATGAATCTAATATTCCTGAAACTAGAATTTTATTTCAACTACCAAATACAAGCGCACGTGTTAACCTGGAAACAATTTGCATTCACTTAAGCCAACCTCCTGTGCACAACCACCTCATGCCGATAGCTAATCACCTACATCACTGTAGTGTAGAGCAGCGTTATGTGACGTCATTTTGGCTACAAGAGAGATAGCTGCAAGGGGCACTAGATTGAAATGAAGGGTTAAACAACGGCACTTCTGGTCAATGCAGCGCTCTGAGAGTTGATTTCATAGGCTCCAATCCGTTATGCTGCGAGGTTGTAATTGGAAAATAAAGATTCCACTTGCTTAAAAATGTCAGCAACTGCCAACAAATCAACAAAAATCGCGCATTATAGGCCTAAGAAATCCACTCTTAACAGCATTGTCTCCAGTAAGAAGACTTTCTTTCCCCCCTCCAGTGACCCTTACAGTTATCCCAGTTACTGGCTCCAGCATAGTTATATACAATAAAACAACGTTGTGTCACTGCCCTATATCAAACTATGCAAAGATGCAAACATCACCACATTTCCACCAATCAGAATGGGGGTGGGGGGGGGGGACCTAAAATATAAACTCTCCCCTGCGGATTTTTACTCATTCCAATATTTTGAATTGTGCGGGTTTATTATTTTATGTTCGCCTTACATCCGTAAAATTGCAGGCGATTAGCCTTTTTGCAATGCATGTGTTTCGACCTTGCTTTTTAGTGTATAACTATGTTTTAAAATTAGTGTGCTATCACTTGATAACGCCACTGGCCTAAGGGACGAAACGTCGTGAAATTTTTAATTCACTTGCACTTAATGCCTCGTTTGTTTACGTTAACTTCTTGTGACTTCTTGACATTTCTTTCTTTCTCAGATTAGTTTATCTTGTATTCTCACAAACCAGTCTTTAATGCGGACCTTCGTCAACCTGTGTAATAGTTAGGAAAATCGCATGAGTGCGCGTACATATAGTATGTAGTATTCCTTATACCTTTTCCACAAATATGGCGGCTTGCAATTTGCAGCATTATTCCGTCGTTCGTCGTCCTTGCTCTTTCTAGGGTTGTAGGGCTACAGGTATTTTTTACACTGCATTATGAGAATAACTTGACTATCCATGAAAATACTGTATTAAAAGAAATGAAGCAGTAATAAAATGTATTAAAATAACAACAATTTTTGCTAATTCGTGTTGACTTAAAATAACTCAAACTTACATCACTGTTTGACTCAAATAACCAAAAAAAAATAAATAAATACATATAGAAATAAATAAAAATACAGATCTATGCAAACCTATTTCCGTTGACGAAACTAAGAAATGAAAATTTAATAAGCAACAATGATGTCCTGCAAGCATTCGTACCACGTCTTGCAATTCACGGAAGAGCTCACATTTCTTTTTCTGCTTGACTTTCGGCGGCAGCTCCTACTCCTATTCGGATTCAGTTCACACTTCTGCTCTAAGTTACTGCCGGGGTCTATTTAATGATTCGTTTTGACTTTTAGCCTGGTGCTAAGTACTGCTTGAGAAAGATTCGTATCCGATTCGAAACGTCGCATTTTGTAATTGTATGCTTGTGCACCTATCGGCTTTTTACTTTTTATTACCCGGTTTTTGCCTCTCAGTCACCTTATAACCATGTAACGATGCAGGAGCACAACAATGAAACAAGAACGCACAGTGCAAGAGCCGATCTCTTGCATCAAAATGGTGGATACTTTCATGATTATTACAGACCGGCAATACGTAAATTTTAAAAAACGTTAAGAAAGAAGTTTTTTGTTATACAAGTGTCAGCAGCTACAGCAAATTAACGAATTCGTGAATTATAGACTGGCAGTTGGAATGGTATTAATGGCACAACCCCGAATAATAAAAAAAATATTAAGCAAGCATGTTTTATTTAAATGTCATGAACCACAGTAAATTAACGAGTGCATTATGCGTTTTAAGACTTGAAATACGCTAGTTTGCTAATTAAATCATTTTATAGGCTACTTAAAATTGAAAATAACAATTCATTAAAATTAATCATTCCACCAAAAAACATGTCTCTTAACTGTTCTTTATTACTACCATCGTCTTTGTTAGACGCATCTTCTGCTGCTTCACCTGATAGGCCAATATTGTCCGTATTGTCTTCATCATGGTTACTCGATAAGTCAAATAGATCGTCTAACTCCATAACTTGTTTTGCCATAACAAAAAAAGCAACAAGAAATATGGCTCCGCCTGCAATAATCACCGAGCGCGAGCACACACATTCACCGAGCGCGACCAAACCAAGGCCACCTATACGTAAAGGCTTAACGTTAGAAATTCGACGCGTCGTCCAGTTAGCCACCGATTCTGCCACCAGTCGCGCTACTTACACCCCAAAAATGAACTGCTCTAGCATGCGGACTGAACTGTGAAAGGTACGTGTGACACGTGATAGGCGAATTTTAAACTTAAAACACTGCATTGACACCAAATTATTAAACTTTAACAACAATGGCTTCACGCTACGTACCTCTTTTTTCACTCGACGACAAAACAAAGCCTCCGGAGGTTTAATTTCATGAATTTCAAGCAGAAGAGCAACCAAGGTACGTGTGTATTGTTCTGTATAATACGCTGCGGCGTTTTCAATTATCATTAAAAATGTGTTAAACGATCCTTTGATGTAGCAGTAAATCGTCCGAAGACTTCAAGAATAGTCACCAATACCGTAAAATAATGTTCGTTTACCGCTGCAACACCGGTAAATCTAATAATGAGAAGATATCACGTTTTTGTGCATCCCGATAACACTAATCAATGCTACGATTGGGGTTTTTCGTTCTTCGTGCTTTCAGTTCAGCGCAACGCTTGGACGACGCGTCTAGCATGCTACGACAAACCGAGCGTTAAGCCTTTATGTATAGGTAGTCTTGACCAAACGTAGCCAACAATCGTCCGACGGAGAGGCAAAAACCGGGTAATAAATTGGATATCACTCGCTTTCCTCTTTTTACTTTTACTTTTATTTCACTCGCTTTCCTCTTGCTGAGATCCAAACAATGTCTCGACGCTGCGCGAAACGGCATTGTTAGCTCTCAGCACTCGGAAAACGGGTAATATCCTATACTTTCACTATTGCTGTGTTAGCTACGTTAATAAGAGACTAGCTAAGCTACCGATGAGAGGGTATGAGCCCCTTCTAGACACGTGTGGTACAATGAACAACTAGAGGTTGAGTGACACAGAAGGCAGCATGGAACAAGGTCCACACTGTCTTATAAAAGACTTTCCTGAGAATACAGGTGGGCCAAGCAACATATTAACAACGGAGGCCCTAGTAGTCATCAAGTAGAACTAGGAATCCAGAGTTGTGCTTCCTTGACGGATAACACACCACCGGAATTCTAAGACAGCCCAACTATTTTGGTGCTATTTTCATCCCTCACCGGCTTTTCGTCCCCGGACTGTCGGAAGGAGCATTTATTTCACTAGCTTTTATTCTGATTTTTATTTTTTTTTTTTTTACTTAGCGCACCGGAAGTTTGATTCTTCGTGTATTCCAGAAAGGAGTTTCCGGCAATTCTGATTGGGAAGGCCGCTTAGGGAGGGTTTTTATCGTAGGACGGATTCTACTGTCAGTTTCAACTGTGTACTGACAGAAGCACCACTGCCAGATGTGCGCTCTATGTACTGTTCATTCTGGTGGCGTGTATATTGCGGGACGAACAGTGCGTGGACGAAAAGTACTACCGTCTACGAATTATCCCGCCTTTTTTTTTTTTACCCTGTGCACTCAGGTATATTAGGCTCGCGGAAACTGCAACAACAATTGCAATATTTACTGCCGATTTAAATTTCATTAAATAATCGTAAAGATAACGAATCAAATTACTGCTTCTGCTTGCTATTTTATTTGCATGGAGAAATGCAAACATCATCGAGGTGTTTATTTTTTTGTTTTCTTCCCTCCCTCCCGAACCTAGCTTTAATTCAAGGTCATTTCCTTATGGATAACAGCTTTTTTGCTCTTCTTCTTGGCGCTAGCAGTTTAACGCCATGAGCGCTAAAGAAACGGATTAGACTGAATTACTATCGAGTGTCATGACTTCTCAACGGCTATCAAAATTCGTAACTAGTTATTAGCTAAACCAATACAGTTCAATTTATGCATAAAGTTAACAAGGTTCATTGAATGAAAATAGCTGAGTTACGAGGACAACTATTACAGTACGCAGTTTACGCACATTAAAAGCTTTGGTGGGGTGTGATGGTACGACGTACGTGTGTACGTCGAGCGCACTGTATTTTGAGCTCACAGGCAGTGGTACGAGCGTAAACCCGTAGTTTTATATCTTTGTATTTTGGGCTGTGAGTTACCGGCAGTTCTGATTGGAGGAGAGGCTTTAGGATATTATCGTTTCAGCACGAAGCGCGGCCCTCCACAATTCTGAATGCGCGCTGCTAGAGACGTTTGTGCGGTAGATTAGACGAAATTGCTCGTGCGCTCAATGTAGGTACGCTAGTACCGGGTACGCAACAGTTTGGTCCGCCAATTTGGTCAGAGGAAATGTTCTACGGATATTCACAGTATACAACAAACGTTGTCATAGTAATACATGGGTTCACATTGCTAAAGGTATAATTCGTTCGTGGTTCATTATGGTTCTTCGTGGTTTTTGTGAATTGGATCTTGTCCTCATTCATGCTCTGCATATGTTATCCTAGTTTTAGAATGGTCAGTTATTTATTTTTTTTATTTTGCTGCTAACCTGTCAAATCCTCTTTGCAAAATATACAAATAAATAAATACGACTCGTAACGAAGAAGGCTTATGCAGCGATCCTGTTTGTCCGTCTCTTTTTTCTGAAAATATGAACATTAAGAAACTACAAGGGCTAGGGGTTTGGTGTTTGCTGTGTTTACAGATCTTATATCATGTTTATAGGTTATGGGTGTCAAATTTATAAGAGGTTATCTTACTTTCCTTTAACTGATTTGGATACGACGGCAGGGTTTTTTTTTTTTTAATTACAATTAACGTTTCAAAACGCTTCTAGGTTTGGGGAATTTGCGTGCACCTTGCGTGCGATCTGCTACGCTTATACTATAAAGCAATTACGAAAATGTTGAAAACTCCATTACCGGATTGTGAAGGGGAGGAGAAACAGCAGGATCATTTCAAGGGCTTGAGGTGGAGAGGGCTCAAGCTTAACACTTTGAGTGCCCAAGGTAGATTGTTGAACTTTGCTCCTGGCCCAAAATTTTTTTTTCTGTAATATGATGATTATTATGTTTGGATTCTTACAAATAATATAAAATCGGTGCCCTCTAATTCCCTAAAAAACCTAAATATAATGACGAGTTAACTCGTCATGCGGGCTGGAGCGTATTAGTACCACTAGAACTGCTGGAGCTTCTGAATGGAGCCAGAGGGAGCTTATATGTGCCAAGCTTTCTGTTACTTTATACATTGTTTAGAAGTCGATTGTTATAAAATTTTGTTATGAAACAAGTGAAAACACGATTGTGCTTGCTGACATTGCTTGCGAAACTAAGACGTGCACGTCATCATCTACTGAGCAAGCGCGTCAACCACGAACATCACACTCATCATTATGTGACGCATGCTGGCATCTTGTTGTAGTATTCAGCACTACAAAAACGTTTTCCACTCCGAATATAAAACATTCTGAATGGCCCAACACCTTTAGATTAGCTGTAGCTATGTCCCACCATCAGAAAACAAGCATTGAATAGGCCAGGACTGAAGTACTGTATGACGAGTTGGGCACTCAACGTGTTAAAAAAGAAAATATTTGACATCTGACAATATGAAGGAGTTAATCACGCATTCCTTGGTGACTTTTTTTTTCCTGGCCATCTACGCCATGAATCAACGACATGCGTTATGATGCAAATTTCGTCCAAGAATGCCAAACACGTTCTGATGCATACATAATTTATTAAGCCGAAGCTTTGGATCACACTAAATTTCCTACTCGAACCGTCCGTCTGAGGTCTAACCGATTAATCGTGGGCCGTCAGTATCGGGGCCAAAGAGCGCGTGCCAAAACCTGCTCACCCGACCGCCGCGTTCCGAATATCGCCAGTAGCCTACCTACCGAATCGTTCCACATTTTAGTTGTCGACTAAGTTGTTAGTGCCAAGTAAACAAAATGAATCAGACTAATGGAAAATGAAATGGCTCACTGCCTCTGACCTATCGCCGAAAGAACGCTGATTTTCCGTGTTAAACGTCATTCTTCAAGAAAGCCCGCACATTGGAGTCCATTTCGGTTAGACATTATTTTTTTAAATATATATGTGTAGTATCAAGAATTTATACGAAATTTATACCAAAATCCAATTCCCTCCAAGATTCACATCTGAGGCCCCTTGAGTCAATGGCCATCCAGCATTTCCAAAGGTAAATGGTACCATTGATGAATATTGCCAACCCTGCCTTTAACAACATTGAAAGGATTGTGCACCCTGCACTTAGCGCCACATCTGACAGGCAATGGGACGCCGAGTTAGGTCTAGATACGTAAAATACAGATCAGTGGTGGAGCGCGTTCCAGTTTGCCGGTTGCCTGTGGACACGCTTTCGAACAGCTTCGAAATGTAGTTCGTACTTTTTGTTAATGTACTCTTCTGAGGATGGTGAACGTTTTATTCACCGAAAATTCAAGTGGACTTTTGTTTTCCACGGTATTGTGATAAAGTGTTTTCTTCTTTCTAATGACTTTATAGGGTTGGGGAGGAGAATTTGTGACTGAGACCCTTTCTGAAACGTTTTAGATTCATGCCTGTTAGTTCCGTCTAGTTTATAGAGGGCGCCTTTATGTGGGAATTTCAACTCAGTTTTTAGCCTAAAATTAAACTAAACTAAACGAAACTAGCTTGCATTTAATTATTATTTAGTTTAGGTTAGTTGTAATTTAGTTTACTTCAGATTTGGGCTGGAAAAAAAAAGAAAAAATTACCAGATGGAATGCGTGGCGCCCTCTGAAAACTCGGACGGGACCAATAGGAATGAATGTAACACGTTTCAATAGGGACTTTTTAGAGTTTCAAATTCTCCTCCCAAACCCTATAAATTCTTGATAATATATATAGGTTATCCGCGCATCGCAGTCATGACCCTAAACTTACTAAAATCATGATCCTAAAATAAACGAAACAATAAATAAAAACACTAAAACACTAAAACAGAAATTAGTCGAGAAAGACATTAAGGTCTTAAATTTCAGTAGTCTTAGGGGAAAGGTGACCATAAAGTTCAAAAGCACGCAAACATTTATTTTAAGCCCCTTTATTAATTACACACTTCGGGGACCAGCCTGAATTCCTAAGTAAGGAAAAAAGAAATGTAGGAAGCTGATGGCTTTGTTTATCGTTAGCTCAATATAGGGTTTGGAAAGAAATATTTCCTTGCTGTATAAATTCCGTACAGCAAGAAAAATTTTGCTCGTTCCCTTTATTTTTGATAGCACCCCCCTCCCCCACCAAGATTAATTCAATATTGTAGGCCTCAGCCGCTATAGAAGTGATCTTGCCCCAACCTTTTTGTAAAGTCCTCGCCTACTTGATATCCTGACAATGCCACGACAGTGCAACACCCCCTTCATCATAAAACGATGGTCACCTGAACGTCACCAAAAAGACACACACATACTGTTCAACGTGAAATAAGTGTGACGTTTCTTGAGGTGATGTGACGCATCTTGAATTATGATGACGCCCATTAAAGCCCTGTCGCCAGCAAAGGTCATGGGGAAATGGCGCTTGTTATTGAGCACCATCTCGAACTGTTCGAGTTAGCTATAGCCTAATACCCGAAGAAAAGACAAAAACCGTTACTTTGTACGTAATATCTGTGGATGAAAAAAAAGACGTATGTGCTATCCGATAATTAATGTTGTAAATACTTATACTTATTGACGTCAATCCGAACTGTGTTGTATTTCTGTTAGCGCTCATCATCGTCTTATAACATTAGTCGCATGAAATGCTTTACCGATTAATGTTGCCAATGCATCGGACATTATTACGTTCAGAAATTTTTATGATCATTTTTTATTACAACTGTTCTTTTGTCAAGCAGCTAGCCATACGTAACCATTCCTCCGTTTTATAAGCATTAGCCTCTTTCGGTGCTGTCTCTCTTATCTTCCTATCTTATCTTCTTATCTCGTCTCGTCTTGTCTTATTGCACACTGAAATAAAAACAACACTAAACGAAGTTGAAGTAAACTTTGTAAGTTTCACAGCACAACGTCATGATAAATTATTGGTAGTACATTAGGCCTGCCACAATCTTTTTTTTTTTTAATTAATGTTGTTCAGCCTTATGTCATCTGAAGCAAACTAATGCTCGTAAAGGTGAACTGGCCAATTTTGAACCTTTCTAGAAGTTTTAGAAGGAGAAATAATTCGAGTAACGAAGGGGTAAATAAAAACATTGATTTGACGGAAGGGCTATGCCGGGGATTCAAACCGAGCAACTTCAAAACATGGTCGAGACATTGGTAAGAACAAGCCGAAACAGATCCCATAGCTGCTGTGGAGAATGTGCCTCATACTAGCCTGGCCAGCATAGACTGACGGGACTTTCCCGGGGTCCTCTTTACAGTCACCGAACAGTTCCTCTTCCTCAGGCTAAGATTCCAATATAGTTTTTTTTTTTTTTTTGTAAAAATAACGCAAATCGGATGCTTACCACTTCAAAGTAGCTTCTGCAGAAATTGTGAAGCCTTGTTCCATCCAGTTAGATTACATTTTTGGCAATAGCAGCAAGTTTAAATAAGTAACGAGAAATGTCATAACGAAGAGCGATTAACACCCTTAAATTTTTTTTAAAGCTTTTCCCTCTTATGAAACTTGATAATCGAGCATATTTAGGCGTATTAAATAACAAACTGCGGGAAACCACTCCGCTACAAACACGCGTTGCAGGTTTCGTAAAGTTGGTTTTCAATCCAGATCTTCAGTACAGGTTTCTGTAGCTTCATGTTTGTTATTTGAAACTAACCAACTTCTTTAACACGGCCTTTAAAAAAGGAGCAGGTTTTTGTATGAACCCAGGAGTCCAAGAACACTGAGCGAAGAACTCTGATTTAATGTCGCGTTTGACCTTATGGTGTGCCTTATTGCTGACCAGGAGAGTTCAGAACACTGTGACCAGATTGTTGCTGGGGCTTTCCGACGTTTCGCCATTGTAAATCGATGTAAATTACGTCTGCTAAAGTGAGCCTTAAAGTTTGGTCTTTGAAGTGTTCGTTCGTCCACTGCTTGAACCTGCAAGACCTCCAGTTGTGGTCGCCATCAATCTTGGCGAACATCAACAAGATCACGAGTGTCCAGCGACGTTTTACAAATGGCATCATCGGTTTAAAGAACTTATCATATGCGGAAAGGCTTGTGATTACAAGCCTTGAGTCGCTGGAGCTGCAAAGACTTCGTGCAGATCTTTATCTCACCTTTAAAATTGTCAGGGGCTTCATGGGAATTGATCTACCTTTGTTTGATTTTGCACCGTGTGTCAACACACGCGGCCAGCCCTTCAAATTGGCTGTAGGCTACCAGCTTCGCACCGCGATTGTAGAAAAAAACTTCTTTTCCTCGAAAGTTGTTCCTGTTTGGAACTCCCTTCCAGAAGCTGCAGTCTCCGTTCGCAGCCCAAAACATTTTCGGTCAAGTATTGCTTGAAACCTTTCTTGAAACCTCCCGAGTTTTGAACGAAATTAATTTGTGGGTCGGGGAGGAACACACCAAAGTCGTCTCTGACAGACGTGGTACCCCAAATGAAAGAAAACACACTTGATTTTAAATTTTCAGCCGGTTCATGAATGTAGTTAAGAATTTTACTAATACCGAAAAATCGGTTTCCGTTTTTAACAATTTGCCTGTAAATATTATGTAGTTATGACATCATACTCAAGATGACGGCCCCCTGTTTTTAACTTGGGCTTTCGCTCGCTTTTTCATCTTATTTTTCCTGTTTGTGCGTACCATTTGCTGTGTTTTTTACTTTTTTCGGTTTCATTCTCATATATGTCCACGTTCATTGTAGGTGATCCCGACTGAAACCGGCTGAAAATTTAAAATCAAGTGTGTTTCTTGCATTTGTGGGGTAGCACGTCTGTCAGAGACGACTTTGCTGTGTCCCGAGTTTTAGTGATGATTTCATTTTTAGCGCTGTTGTCTTAGCTTTTTTGTTTAGCTTTCCGGTGACTTTTAGTCAAGGCTGACTGTTAGTGACCCTCGGATCCTTGGCAGACCTGCTGCTCCTGAGACAAATCGTATTTATAATTATTATTTTACTCTCAATCTTCTAAATCTTAAGCCAAATGTGCAGGGGCGGACCATCTGGGTGTCATGGTGTTCAGCTGAACACGGGCCCTGGCTTATTAGGGGCCCTGTAAGAGCCCTGCATATAGTACAGAATCAGAATTGCAGATAAATTGAAACGAAAAAGCCACAAACCCACCAAAAAAACCATTAAGGCAATAGCCACCACCACCACCCAAAAAAACACCTCACAATAATTAGTTTAGCCGCACCACGAATTGGCGGAGCAGAGCAGAGCAGCTCTCAAGCTAAATCAAGAAAACCGTCAAGCTACAAAATTGGACATTGCAGCAATGATTGACGTGTTTGCTGAGCAGAAAGCTCCTAGAGTGGACTTTTGAGCAATTATCATGCAAATAAAATGTCATGCATTGAGAAATTTTACGGCAGGAACCTTTTGAAAAACAAATTTTTTATAATCATTCTTCTATTGGGTTGGTGCGTGGGCGCTTTATAGTTAACTTTTACACGGGCCCGAAACATACTTGTTCCGCCACTGCAAATATGGAAAATAAATAAACGCAGAAAAGTGTAAAATATTATATATTTGATTGTGAATCTCTTCTAGTCATCTCCAAAAGATGAAAAAGAAATAATATAGGCTAACCAGTAACTTACATCCACTCAGAACCATAACTGGCATAATAGAAGCCGCCTAGTTTCCAGAAAGGGTAAGCATTTGAAAGTAGTGATATCATTCCAACAGGGAAGGGCCACCTAGATTAACCCCATTAATCAGCAAACTTGGCACATTCTCCGCTTCATATTACCTTTCAGTCAATAATTATGTCTGGTGACTGTTTTTTATGAGGCCAGTCGCAGGACTCGAGCCGGTATTCTCTTGGTTTGGAAACAAGGACGCTGACCACGGGCCTGTTTCTGCTCGCTTTGTTTGGGGTACCTCGGAGACCCCCTCACAAAGCTTGCAGTGCGCTTTTGGACTTACTTCCTCGCCAGTCTTGTAGCTATCCTTATTTGAGGGCATCATGGACGAAAAGGTTATGCTGAGCCAAGAAAAACATTGTTTAATCTCTGATGATACTTTTCTTAGATTGCTGAAACATGTTGGACTTAGAACTGTACAGTCCTATGGCTTACATTAAAAGTCTAAAATAAAGCTTTAGACAACAGTCTCATGTCTTGGAGTGGAGTGGTGAGTTGCTTTCGCGGAGTAGCCACAACCTTACGATTACTGATTGAGGTATCACATCGAGAATCGGAAATTTTTAAAAGTCCTCGTTAGGTGGATGCATTTATGCAGTACTGTACAATAATTCGCCGAGCTGGTGGGCGCTGTTCTCGTCATCCCCTGAGATAGTGCGTTAGGACGGTTCAACACTCCACGTTACTGGACCTCTTTCTCAGCTCCTGGTGGACCTTAATGTTTGAATGCCCTGTAAAACTTGCTGTTTTTTTTTATAGTTTTAAAGTGAACGTTGATGGTTTGTCGCGCTCCCGGCCGAAGCTATGGCGCCAAAAGGCGAGTGGGACATTTCTTGCCAGGTATTTCCAATCGGAGACATGCCACACTCGTCATGAGTACAAGTCAGTTATGGGTTTTTGGGTTGTTTTGTAAGCCTTGTTGTGACCATGACAAAAACATACTTGTCGAAAATTAAATATTGCTTTACATGACACTGTGGTTTCACGCATCAGGCACGTGTGTTCTTTTGCATTTACCACTTGACCACTGCTCTGTTTTCGAGGACAAGTCCTTTCACTTCCCCTTCTCTTCCCGAAAGTGCCAGGGATGGCTGAGGTCAGGCTCGAACCAGGGACCTCTTGCGCCTGAGACAATGGCACTAACCTTTAAGCTGTCTTGCTCCATATCGTCGCCTGAAGTGCAAAACCTCGTAACTGCATTTTTCATGATTTTTATTTTATGGTGTCGAAAGATGTCTGTCTTCCGTGTACCTACAAAAACTTGTATCAGTCAACCAAGCAGAAGACTCCAAAATGTTCACGTGTTAGATCTCGAAAATGATTGCCTAATGATTTGACA
The DNA here is from genome assembly GCA_023313725.1 of Lithobius niger. Taxonomy (NCBI): domain Eukaryota; kingdom Metazoa; phylum Arthropoda; class Chilopoda; order Lithobiomorpha; family Lithobiidae; genus Lithobius; species Lithobius niger. The sequence goes on from JAHWFP010112359.1 coordinate 22,138, forward strand.
CGCAAAACCTCATAACTGCAAGTTCTGACTCCAATGCACATGAGGGCTGTTCTCTAAATAATTCTTTTTGAGCTCAAGGAAATTCAATTTCAAAGCGTTTGAGTTACTTTTAATAGTTTAAAGCATGCATCACTCTTAAAGTTTATTCCCAAAAGCATTTAATTTTGCACGAAATAGTTAAACCACACTTTTCCGTTATGAGGTTTGGCCTTTTCACTGAAGGTTATTTTTGTTAGCTCAAAACCTCATACGTGAAAACGCGTTTTATTTTTGCTGTTCCAGTAAGATTTAAAAAAGTCACTTACGAGATTTTGCAGTTTAGGCAACGATATAGTGACCCTCGTACCAAATTTAAAATATGATACATGTGTACGAGGGTCATCGTCATTCTTACTGAGGTCTATGGACTGTGCGACATCGCTAATTCATTTACACCTTGATTGTAGTGCGTTTTTAAAATATTATGTAAATCAAGTTCGGACGTCTCAATTGGACAATTAAGCAGTTCCAAATTACGGTTAATCCATTTAAGTTGGCGTTTACCATTGCGGTTTCGACGAAATGATTGTCCTCCGACTGGCTGGCTATTCATTGGTCTCTAATTTGTATGTCGTTTTTTCCTCTCTACCTTTTCTATAAGTAAGTGCTCTGCATTGGAAATCGTGCGTGGACTCCTGCTTGGTTTTAAGCCTAAGGGCGCACAAATGCATACAACTTTTCGACAATACGTTTTTGTTGCAAATTATGTTTAGTCAGTTCATGGCTATTTAGATTAAAAAGTCATTGGCTTCTAGACTATGCATTAAGTCTTTTGACATTATGCCCACGTACGTGAGTCGGGTGTATATATCCAAATTTAATGCTTAATTTTAAAGCTAATAATTGACGTTTGTCGACGAGACTATGTTCTAGAAACTATCTCGGTGGAAAATTATAGGTGATATCCTATTTCCGTAGACGATCCATTTTGATAAAAAGCATTTGCATTTAAAATTT
>JAHWFP010112363.1:3978-14963 GCA_023313725.1 Lithobius niger
TATCTTTTTCTGACGAGTCACGAGTAACAGTTAAGGTAGCAACTCTAATATTGTTGGCACATAATCATAGCTGTTAATGATTTCACTGTTGTAAAAGTATCGCTCCTTTGCTGCATAAGCTGAAACCTTCGGCTACCTATACCCAAAATGTTATCTGAACAATGCAAGACAACTTATCTTGCTGGCTCTTTAGGAAATCAAATCCTATTAACACTCCATCATCAACAACTATAAATTCATGAATAGTTGAAAAATTACACTTAGAAATCTCTGCCACAAGTTTATGCGAGGCAGATACAATCTTGTTGCCGACCCCAGTTAAAGAAATTGGTTGGTGTAGTGTCTCTAGGCTACATCTATTTGAATGCTGGGCCACAATAGAACAAGCAATGGTTTTAATTAGTAATGTACCCGCACTGCCAGTGTCAAGCAGAGGAGCAACAGGCAACCCTTCTATGTCAAATACCAGATAAGGCCTACCATACTTATATGGCCAGTAGAAATTTTTAAAACAGATAGAGTATTCCCTGATTCATAATTTGGCAATTCAGATGATACTGACTGCAATGTCTGCACCACATTGTGTGAATTTCCACTCCCAACACTGTCAACCTCTGTGTGAATGACTGAACAATGTCTTTCTTCCCCGCAGGTAGTAAGCCTAGCTATGGCACTACCTGCTGCCCGGCCAGCCGTGGCCGGTGGCTCATTTACGGCTGCCTCAAGGCCCTCATCAATCGTAGTGGCCGAGGCATTTTCAGGGAGGCAACACCAGAATATAAGCACAATAGAAAATTCACTCCCAGCAGGGGCAGTAGGAACGCAAATTTCCTACTCTTTGGAGGAAAAATCAGGATAATGCAATGCCATTCCAGCAGATACAACAATTTGTTCAGTAAGATGTGGCTCAGACAGACATTTAATAACAAAAGTGCACTGCTTGCCAAATAAAAGTTAAATCAGGGCATAGCTTAACTGAAATTCTTTAAACACTGAAGTAAATGGTGAATCCTCTCCATCAGTAAAACATGATGCGACAGCACAGAGTTACAGGATAAATGGAACCCACAATTCATCTTTTTCAACAACGTGGTAAACAAATAGTGCAAAGCTCTGTTTCCCAAAACTTTATTTGCAAAAAATTTTGGTGGCAAATGACCAAAATAGGCTACTACATTTGGCAACAATACAGTTCTGTCTGGTAAAAGAATTTGCTGCCTCTGCCAAACTATGTTTTCACAAAGCTCTGTAAAAATGTCAGCAGCATTTCTCTCTTCACAAATATAACTAGCTTCCGGCTTTAAACTAGAGCCTACAGACAAAACAGGTAATGGGGGTTTAGAAGGCACAACCGTTTTTGAAATGCCAACAATTTCAACATCTGTTGTGCTTTTATCCACAGGATCCACAATCACCCCAGAGATTGGGATAGCAACTAGTTTTTTTGACAAAGTTCAACATTGTTTGGGTGGGTTAAGGGAGCATGACCCTCTGACTTTGCCTGAGCAACAACATTCACTTCCATTTCTTGGCAGATAATTTTTCTTATTTTGATAATGATGCTTGTCGTTCCTTGGGATTGTTTCTGATTATAATTATCGTTATAAGAATTATTTCCACCATGATTTCCACCAGAATTTCGTTGCTTGGAACGATGATCATTATAATCCCCCTTGAACTTCTTATTATCGTTAAAATTACAACCAGAGTCATCACGCAAGCGTTTATCATTTCGGGAAGAATTACCAGGCAACCCATCCAGAAATTTTGAATAATTTCTCTGCCGTTTAAAACAATCTCGGCGTATGTGCCCTGGCCGTTTACAATGGAAACAGGTACGTGTCTCTTTACGCTGGAGAGAGGCAACATTTACCTTTGCATTTTCAAAAGCTGCTTTAACAGAGTTTGGGATTGAATTTTGCAGTCCCACCATAATGGAAAATGAAGTGCTGTGCACCCCACTCTCTGAGGTGGACAAATCTTCCCGAGCTTTTAAAACGGCCTGTCTATTGATTGATTCAGTTAACATGTCATGGAATGTTTTGGGCTTTGTAGCTGACAAATACATCTCAATTTCTCTAGGCACACCCTAGAGAAAAGCAGGCCGCAACCTTTCATCCTTTGACAACATTTTCATCTACCTAATATTGTCAGGATCTGTAGCATGAACTCGCCATAAGCTGGCTGCCAAAATTTCAAGCCTGTCCGCATACTGCTCAACTGATTCGTCAGGCTGTTTAGTAGCACGGAAGAACTGGGCTCTCAGCACACATTCTTCACACCATACCTTTTAGTCAAATCAGCCTTAAATTCATCATGAATAACAGCGTTGACGAGTTCTGGGGAATATGCGACGTACTTGCCGCACTTCCTTTGAGGCGGCTTGTGGCTAATCAGCAAAGAATCTGAAATATCAGGATCTTGTTTCCTTAAATTATCCACCATCAGGAGGTATGTAAAAATATCATCACCAGGTTTGCCTGAAAATTTCGAAATTGCCTCGATAGCGGCACGCAGCTCATCACGGGACGAATAGTGGGCATATTTATCAGTGTTATTTTTCTGCAGTAGCCCCATTAGCCTACCCCGGTGCTGTCGATCCTCACGCATTTGCGAGTACATTAAATCCAACTTATCTGTATTTGAAGGAGGCGGAGCAGGCAAAACAGACGAGGGTTCTTCACGAAAAAATTCAGGCACCTCGGTATTAAGCTATTTGTGTTTCCTCTGGCTTCCCCTGTTAGTAGGCTGAGAACAAACTGAGGGCGATGAAGGTAGCCTACGCACTGTACCTCGACGGTGGCCCGGAGTTGCCTTAGGAGTAGATTGTTCGCATCGCTATTAAAAATGCGCCTACGTATAGGCCGGCCCCTGGATGAAACCGTGGTTAATCGGAGGGGAACTCTACCCCTACCCCCTACGAGGCATACTGTTTTTTTTTTTTTCGAAATAAAACAATAATCTGCAGAGTGCTGACCAATCTCCTCACAACAAATGCCTTACCAGTGAAGCTGTCAAAAATTTTTTTTTTCAAATTTGCCAAATTTCCAAATCTTCCTAAAATAACCTAATCCAAATAATTTACTCTTTGATTTGCCACAATCAAATCAATCCTACTCTGACACCAGTATAACAAAAATTGCTTGTGGCATACGACCATTTCCGATATATTCAATGTCTGCGTTAGATGATTCAGGAAGAACAAATTGATTCAAGACACTAAGTCACTTGGGTTTATTAACATTCAGATTGCAATCTCTAGAAATTGGACAATACTAAAATTACTGAAAAGACAGATTATTTAAGCTTCACAGGTCTGGCCATCATTGGCTTGGCATCAAACAACAAGGTTGAACTTAATACTCGTCAAACTGAATTCACAATAGTATGTATGTATCTTCCTTAACACATGGACAATACCTTTAACCAAAGCTAAACCATGGATAAATCTAATCAGCACTCTACAATCTCAATATCAGCAAGCACAACTGGCTATCACTCAAATGCTAGAACTCCACTGATCAAATACTAGACAGCACACTATACTTCAATTCAAGCTTAGTAATCACTTATCTGTATAAGGCTGGCCAGCAAGTGGACCAAGGCAAATCTCCAGAGACCCCAAGTCTCCCCAAGACAATACCAGTGGAATGGAACTGTAGCAGCAAGACCCCTGGCAAGAAGTGCAAGCCCCAGCTTTATTTCCTCTATATACATGAAACCTACACTTGGGTCTTAAGCATGACTGACACCTAGACTTACTCTACTCAACATCAATCTACGAGTGGCTTATCTGTTGAGAGAGCCGGTTACTAAAACAGCAGCCTCTGGGAAAAACCCAAGTCCACCCACTAGCCTACATCAGGCACACTATAACAGAGCTTGTTTGGGTACGAATAAATAAGTGGAGAACTATACTCGTACAAAAATAATGGTTTATGGTTACATGCCTTATGTTGATTAATTAATTTATTAGTTAATTAATTAATCCAACTAATTACAATAATTAATTAGACAATTAGTGATGCATATTAATTTAGTCTTAAACACACAAAATCAATTAAATGATATGTAAAATCATTCGACTGACACAGCCTATTTTCCTTTAAGAAGGTCTGTATGTAATTTACTGAGTATTGACAATGATAAGCAAACCCCGCTAGGAGAGAATATTCTTTCAAAAGTCCTATACTATTCGTAAAGGGAACAGGAACATTGTAAATTAAAAAAAAAAATGGCATGGAATATGCCCAGAAATTGGAAAAAAGGCAATGCGAACCAATTTTTGGTTTCCGATGAATTTACTCTTCCGGAGAACTGCACGTTTTGGTAGGGAGGCATTCTGGTGTTTTATTTGAAGCAAAATTTCAAATTGTTGGTCGAAGTTTTAGCGCAAAATTGAATGTTTCATTTGTTGGCAAGCCTTTTATTACAGAAATTGTTTACCGCAGGAAATTGCTGTGTATCTGAGTGTTCACACTTATCGGAATTTTTATTTGTCATCTCAAACTCATTTTATACACATGTTGGCAGGGATTCAGAGTAGTGTTCGCGACCTGCACTTGACTTATTTAAGAACCAAACATGACATTCGTGGCAGTACGGTATTAGGATATCGGGCAGGAGAGAATGAAGGAGACTTGCTCGCAATGCTAGCAATAAAACGAACACGCAGTTTAGAATTTGTAAGCCAACCGCTGCTATTATCTTGATCAGTTTGGCCCCTTTAATAATACTGTAGTGTTCAGCCGCATGCACCTCATTGGAAGTAATTCAGTCAGATTTTCTAGAATGCAGCGAAAATCAACATGGTACTGTTTGCCGAATTTCCAAGCAGGCCCAAGTGTCCCTACCGTCATTACAAAAGTCGAACCTGTCTGTGTGTGGGGGGGGGGGGGGGATTGAGGCTTAATGGCGCGTCGACAACTAATCCGCTAGGTACTTTGCGGCACGTTCAAAGGTCAGGAAAAAGGTGTCAGTTGGCTGGGCACCATTTTCACCTTTCCGCGTCAAACGCTTCACAGCCGTAACGCCTTGTGACCTGAGTTCGTCCAGGATGATATCATCGCTGAGACCCCTCAAATCAAAGCACGTCACGACCCCCTTGCTGCTGTTTAAGGTACGATGCGGCTCCACACGCACCGGGCATAACCCCAGTGCACCCGCCTTCAAAAGCCTCTTTGCCTGAGCCCCATCCTCAACCTCAACAAGGTATCCCCCAGCACGGAGCCGAGAGACACTCTTCGGAGCGGAACCACAGATCCCTTTGAGTGCTTTGTGGACAGCGAACGGACCGAGTTGTGTAACATCTCGGCCCTCGCCTGTCACCACCAAGAACTTCGGGACCTGGTCCCGACTCTTCCCTGTCTATGGGTGTCAAACGATAAGGGTTAAGCGTTACGTCATACGGCTGTCGAATTAAAGAGCGTTAATTGTATTTGGTTCCAATACTTCACATTTCCTACTAAGTTAAGCATAATCAGTGAAGTACAATGCCCTCAAAGTAGATTTTGTTCTTGGTTAAGACACTGCTATAATAACTATCATTTTGAAGTATGGTTGTATCGTTTAAACGATGGTGATTCGTTTAAACGTTCTTGGCTTTCCGTTTTATTACGTTAGGGGGAAAAATTTCAGAAGTGTTTTTTTTTTTTACTAAAATATCAGAAATAATATTGAAACTGACTAAAAACTGAGCAAATAAATAAACAAATTATTTCTTGGTTGTTAATTTTAAATAAACCACCTCCAAACAAATTTTCATTAAGTTTCAAGAGACAGTTGATTAGTTGTGCCAGGAGCGGCTTCTTTTGCTCCTGCTTGTCTAAAAAATTTGAGCTGCGTTGTGAGTAGTTCAGCTGGACCCAACCTGCATTCCACCGCGACTTCCGGATTGAAAGGGAAGCAATCGATCGTTAGTGGTTTGTCCGAACTGTGACGTGCAGCAACATGCCAAATTCTTCAAAAAAACGCAGCAAAGTCTGGGATCTATTTGACAAAATTAATAGTTCGAAAGTAAAATGGAGCGTTTGTGCCCACGTTTTGGCGTACACCGGAGGACGTACTGGAACCATGCACAACCATGGTAAGTAAAACACCCAACACTCATAGAACCAATGAAGATTCACCAGCAGCCAAGTCGCAGCCACGTGTTAACTCGTTTTTTAGTCGAAATCAACTCCAGACAGACGTGACAAAATTTCGGAATTATTAGCGATTTGGATTGCGTGCGAGATGTTGCCATTACGAACAGTGGAATCTGAAACTTTTAAAGAATTAATGAACTACGTAGAACCTATGTATGTGGTGCCACACGACAATCTAGCAGTCAGAATCAAGTGAAAAAAGAAATCCCAAAGACCCAATTGGAAAGTGCACACAGCGTAGCTATCGCTACTGATTCATGGATGTCTCAAGCTACGGATTGTTACACAATGGTAAATGTTCAATTCATTGATGAAAACTGGATTTTAAACCTGGCTACTTCGTCAACTGTACATGTTAAAGAACGACATACTGGTGTAAGTACTGCAGCCGATTTACAGTCTATTTGCGGTGATTGGTTCCTAACAGATAAAATTTCGATATGTGTTAACGAAAGAGAAGAGTGGTTTTGTTCAGCCCATAGACTGTAGTTGGTCGTGAATTCCGCGTGGCCCGTGTTACTAAAGTTTTATCAGTAGGTAGTAAGTAGGTTTGCCATTTCAAACAAAGTACTGTTGCAACAGCTGTACTACAAAATAAGCAAACTGAGCTGAAGATAACCAAGCATAAATTAATTTAGTCAGTATCAACACGATGGAACACTAAGTTTTACATGGTGGAGACACTGCTTAAACAGCGGCCAGCAATTTAAACCGTTTTAGTGGATCGTCAGACCACGCGGATGAACGATGACAAGGAATTAAGAATAAAAGATGACGACTGGGCATTGTTAGGTGAACTAAAAAAAAAAGTGCTGACCCCGTTTGAAACTGCTACGGTAATGTTTTCGGACACTAGAAAATCCACTTTGCCGTTTGTTTATCCATCCGTATGCAAGAGAAGATTTGCTGCCATTTGCAACCAACTCCATCCCAGCTACACGGCAAGTAACATCCACGTTACGTAACAACATATCGATTCGTTTTGCACTAGACTTGGAAGATACAGCTAAATGTTTTGCACTCACAGGAACTCTCCTGCATCCTTATCATAAACATCTAAAGTTTTCAACAGACAATTTTCCTGCTGTAGCTTACGTCAAAATGCAGGATTTGTTTTCGCAAATGACAACTGTTTAAGACTAACCCGAGCCTCATCAAGTCAAGAAAAAAGAAGCAGTCCAGTATGCAAATTTCTATGGCAACACTACAGTTGTTCAGCACCACAATTTCAAAGTGACAACGAATGGGTAAACTACGGTGGGTTGGATCCAATTTTTCTTTAAGACAATCCATTACTGTGGTGGAATAAACACAAAACAGTTTCCGCAACTTGCTAAGTTGGTCCGTACTTATTTGGCCATTCCGGTGCTGCTTCCGTGTCATCAGAAAGAACTTTTTTCACATCGGGACATATAATTAGCCCACTAAGTTATTGTTGCTTCCTGAGACTGCTTCAATGTTAACATTTAGTGCTCAAAACAAAAAATTCTGTAAATAAGTTGTGCATTTCGAGTGCGTCATGTGTTCGAGTATGTTTTTACTTGTGGCTTAAGCCTATAGGCAACAACCCTAATGACCAATGGTAAGATCTTTAAAAAAAAAAAAAAGACTTGTGTTCAGTTTTGGAACAGTTGTAAAGCGTTTATTCAATATCATGTAAATAAAACCCTTTTAATGCTGAAAATTACTTTTTAATCTTCATAGCTTTAATATGCACATTTTAAACTTTTGTTCTAATAGGCCTAAATGCGTAGGTAGCGATTCTTTATTCTTATTGCAAATATAGATATATAATAGGTTAATATTTTTAAAATTTAATATATAACATAGCCGGCTACGCCGTTTTTATTTTTATTTTATTGCTTAAAACTATTTTTCTTTTTTTAACCGTAAGCATAGTTTAAGTACGTTTTTACATGTTTTATCTAATAGGCCTAAGTGCGCAGGTAGCGATTTTTATTATTATTGCAAAAGGTTTGGTAATTTTTATTTATTTATTTTATAAACTGAAGGTCTGTATGACAGCCAATTGAAAAATAACACACTTGTGTAAATGAAATAGTATTGGGGTTCAATGGTTGCTTTTACCTAAAAGATGTATATGACCTTTCTTGTTCAGAATTGTGCGCTGAACGTTTTTGCTACACTTATGCTTTTGACTTGTTGACGATTACGGCGTTACAGCCGAAAAACGCAAAAAAGGTTGCCACTTTTCTACAATGGCGCCCTGGATGATAGCACTCAAAGTGGTTCTACATCATAAACGATATTCGCGACATTCTTAAACATATCCTTGAGTTTGATTCTTTTGGCACAAAGTGCATACTTTTGCCCCATGCCGCTGTGGTACCATACCATTACAGTCCACCAGGGCGCAACTTGTAGCTGAAGATTAACAGCACCATCAGGCACGTAACTGCTTTCTGCACCTTAAAAGTAGTGCAGTCTGGATTTAGGGGGAGGGGGGGGGGGGAGATTGTCAGTGGTTTGTGGCCCCCTATGCTGTCAGGCCCTACGTGTAAACAATTCTTACATCACTTCTACTACACAAAACTATTTGCTACCCTACAATGTGCTGCCATAACCACCATTAAGAGAACTAAAACATAGTGAAACGTGCCACGCATTAATAGTTAACAGACTGAAGACCTGGTTAGACACCCAAGGCATCCATATTAACAGTACCCTGAAAGTGCATTTTTGGGCAAAGATTTAAGATGTCGGAACTTTATCATTATAATCATCGAGAACTATCCTGTGAACCCCGAATTTATTCCCTTTTCCCGGAAAATTATAACTGCCCTCATGTGACTATAAAATAAGAGGCGCCCAGCGTGGGTGTCGAACCAGCAATCTGTAGGAACCCGTTTAGCCAAACGTTTCGCCCCAATAACCTTTTTTACGATTTAATTCATCCATCGGAATTGAGAACAAGAGTCTATTGCGTTACCCAGAACACAAAACACAATAACCATTATTTGACCTTAATAGTAACCTTCCCACGATAAAAACCAAAACTTTAGATAATAAATAGATAAAACAAACTTAATTCCACTGGATTGGGCGTTCTCACGAGCGAGATACGAAAAGCATTTGAGTGAGGATTTGGGAAGAATCGGTTATATACCGGTTTATATCGGTGATATAAACCCAAAACTAAAATTTGTGGATCACTTTACGTTGGTGTTATTGGACACAGCCAAGTAGTCTTGCGAGAGAATAGGGACATCCCCGAAAATCCCAAAGCACTTCTATGTGGTAGGTTAGAGGTGTTGTTGCTGTGAGCGAGACCCAAAGTTGGTAAAATAAAACGTACATGGACAGCAGTGTGTATTGATAAATAAAAAAATTACATTCTTGTCTAGTGGAGCTACCAGTCTCCCCAGTTAGCACATAACCCCGTCACACTAATTCAGAAAAACAATGCAATGCCATAACCAATAGAAAAATTTTTTGGAGGGGGGACTGGCTAGGTGAAGTAACCTAATAAATAATGCAGCAGGGAAAGCAAGATAGCTTGTGCCTGGGTAAATTAATACCAAATACTTTAAAGCTGCATGCTAAAGATGTTCCCAAGTTTCTTTTTTCACTGCTCAACCGCAGAAAGTCATGCGTAGGAGCAGTATGGTAGTGAGTGTAATACAAAACTTAACCACGTCAAACATTTTGAAGAGCAAGAACTAAACTTTGAGTTTCTTTGTTAAATTTGGGATTCTCTGACCTGGTCGCAAATTGAGAGTTGAGTGGGAGGTGCTGGAATTACAACCTAACAGGCAAATCTCTAATTCCTATGATAATTCCTGTTAATGCTTGTCACCGAGACGTTATCATACATTAAATTTTTGCCGCTATGAAGTGGAACAATTCATCATTCCTTCTTTTCAGTGCACAAGAGTAGCCTAAAAAAATGAAATCCAGCCAGGATGTGTGCCACTTAAGAAAGTAGGTACACGAAACCCACAGGTGCCTCACCACAACAAACCTTAGAAACCTGGCCCCATTTCTTCCCAATAGTTAGTAAATTGAAAGCGCCAGGCAATGAAGGGAGAGCCAATCGTTGAATAAACATTTCAAATAGATACAGCAAATGTCGAACAGTATTTCAAAGGACCGAGGAACTCAACAGCAGCAATAATTTCTAAAACCATTCCTTCATTACGTGCTAATCACTGGCTAGAATTAAGAGTCAATGCACAACTCACTGTTAACTAAACGGTTACCAAACAATAGAAGGTGTACGGCAGATGTCAGATAAGAAATCAGAATCAAGAGGCTACAAAACGTTAAAATTATTCCTATCTTAAATGCTACGTACCAGGATAATAGAAGTGAGACCCATTGACAACTCAACCATACTAAACATTTGTAAAACAAAGCAGTGTTGATAAGTACTAAAACGACTATGTTCTTGTGAGCGAATCACTGAAAGTTATGTGGCAAACGTCAGTAAGAATGGACAATCTAGAGGCACTCAAATACGACTATCACACACCTGTGCGACAAAGAAAGTTGTACACCAACCCTAAGTACAGAAGTGAGAGCCAATGAGGAACTCGACAACACCACTGGTATAAAAAATTAAGTAATGAAAATATGTCCATTTCCGTAACATAATTATCAAACAATGAAAGTTACGCAACTTAGCCAAGAAGGGAATTGAGAGGTATGAGCAACTCAACCATACCAAAGATGACAAAATAAACAAAACCGAAGTACTACAATATTGGAAGTAAATTTCTTTGACACTGATCAGCCCCCAAGTATGGAAGTGAAAGCCAATGAACAACTCGACCATACCAAAGATGACAAAAACAAACAAAACTGAAGTACTAAAATATT
>JAHWFP010112366.1:1617-11897 GCA_023313725.1 Lithobius niger
CATTTCTGCTGTTGTCACTGTTCCTTTCTCCCCTCCCGTCCCCTCCTGCACTACAACATTTCTGCTGTTGTCACTGTTCCTTTCTCCCCTCCCGTCCCCTCCTGCACTACAACATTTCTGGCGCTGTCACTGTTCCTTTCTCCCTTCTCGTCCCCTCCTTCACTACAACATTTCTGGTGCTGTCACTGTTCCTTTCTCCCCTCCCGTCCCCTCCTGCACTACAACATTTCTGGCGCTGTCACTGTTCCTTTCTCCCTTCTCGTCCCCTCCTTCACTACAACATTTCTGGCGCTGTCATTGTTCCTTTCTCCCCTCCTAACCCCTCCTTCTACTCTCCCTCTATCTCGATATTGCTTATCAGCGCTCCGAGAGTCAAACGTTTCCCTAAAGCGCGGGGCCTCCTCTCCGACCCTTACCACACTAAAAACACGGGGTCGTAGTTGGCATCTCAATTCCCGACTTCGAGCATGATATTTGCCAATAATTACCCTGAGATAGCAGATTTAAAGACTAATGTGGCAAAAGAGGGAATGACGTATACTAATACATTGCCGAAAAGAGCTGAAAGTCATAACCTTCAAATTGTGGAATGCGACATAACGTATAAATTTCGCTTAAATAAGATAACAGGTCCTGCTGGTATATAAGCACTTAAAAAACGTTAAAATTTTGGCACGAGTAACTAATGACCCAGCGGTGTGTGCATAAGCAAAACCGACGTAAGCATCTATACCTCGTTCATGCAATCATGGATTTCAGTCAATTTACCTTTTGGAAATACAACCCCACCAACTACTTGTTTCCTGTGTGGGAAACTGCGGAAGATGAAAGAGGTCCCTTTGCAATTCACAACATCCTGTTTATCGAATTGAGAACATCAATTTTGCAAACGTTGAAGCGAAGGCTATGTTTAGAAGATGGTGACACGGAGCACTTCCCTCTAAAATCACTTCCTGTTATGACACTGCTTTTTAAAAATGATGTGGTTTCTACTCAAGAACAACAAATGAAACAAGCAGCTGCGGCGATTGCCTAGTCTGTACACTCCGCCACTTTCGAATATTTTGAAGCGCACACCTCTATCATGCACTGCATTAGCGCTTCTATTAGATAATCTAAAAGTGGTAGCCATCAAAATTGCCGGTTACAATTAGATGTTAACCTTTAGGCTAATTTTTACCTGCCGTTTTAATTTCGTAAGAAGCAGGTAACGGAGAATTTGGTTCGAGAGTAGGCTTATTCATCCCTGCAACACGGTATCGAGACTATTTTAATTAAAGTTGATGTGTGCCATTAACGAAATCCTTTTGTTTTTACGGTTGGATGTCTTCGTGTAGTGTTTAAATGCGACGATCAAATGTTATTATTGCATTGAGTTACGTCGAGAAAGCCTGTTAGCTATAAGGAAACAACCATGTTTTAATTTGTCGTGTTTTAAAACTCATTTTTGGTTGCTGATTTAGTGGTGAAACCAGTTTGTCTCTATCTGCCTACCGTTCTGAAGTTGAAAAAGGCGACGGATAGACGATCACATGGATCGGACAGACAAAGTCGTTACGCTATTCTTTTTTCAGCCGATTTGGATGTACAAAAGACTAAACTAGTATTTTGGTGTCTCCATTAACATTATGCCATCTCTTTTCTACGCCCCTTTTAACGAAACTGAACGCCACCAAACTTTAAAGCGCATCCTGAATGAAACTTTAGCCAAAGGAAAAAAAAGAAAAATTTGTTTGCGTCCTTGAGTGCATTACTAGCATTACACTAGTTTATTTTCAAATAATATCTGAGCAGCCCAAAACAAAAACCTGTTCAAGATCCCCCGCCAAGTTTTTTTGTCTAGTCCTTTTAAATCATGGTGTCATACGCCTAAGTTAATCCCCGTGAGTTTGAAGGTTAAAGGAAAATTGTTTAAAACGCAGTTTTCTAGTATTTTTTCTAACGTTTGCTTTCTTAATCAGTGGGTTTAGCTTGGCGTCTGATGTCATGACTTCAAACGGCAAAAAAAAAAAAACTTGGCGGGAATCCTTAGCAAGTTTTGTTTTGGGCAAATTTAAAATTTTACTGCATTGTTCGGAGGGTCATTGTTACCAGTGCAGTCAATTTTGTTGCAGACATAGGGCCTTAGGGCTTCGTCGGGCAGATGACCGGGTGCGGTTAAAGCTCGCTAAAACCCCTTTGACCCTTTTAATTTTGTTGTAAATAAATTAACTGAACAAAAAAACGTTCGCCGTTTAGAAAAATAAACATTACAGCTCCTATCCCCATACTCACAGCTGTGAAGGAACACGAATAAAAATGGATTAGAGTCCACTTGGCCGCAACGAACTATAATTTGTACATATACGCGGGAGGCTGGCATGTCACAATCTTTCGAGAAAACTCTAACCCATTTTTATTCGTGTTCCTTCACAGCTGTGAGTAGGGAATGCGATCTCTGTTTTACTTCTAAACGGTGAAGCCGTTTTTTGTTCAGATAATTTGTTGGCTTTTTTCGCTTCCTTTTTATTGTAATTGCTATGGTCAGATCTATCGTGTTGACGGCACGTCTGCTGTCCGCCCAATTTTGTTTGCGAAAAAACGGAACATTAGAAATGCGTATGTATGTTGAGGTTCAGCCCAACCTTTGCCCCATGTTTATTATTTGCTGCCAACACACTAGCGTGTGTCTAGATTAGCAAGTGTCATCTCGATGGGTAGTTGACTCTGCATTGTTGCTGGTAGACACAGAATCGTGGCAAACAGTCGCGGTAACAATTCAACTGGTTTCCAGAAGCTCGCTCGTACGGACAAGGTTTATCAAAAGAAAAATCCGGAATCGGACATGGGTTTGAGGAACCATCAGGGTGACAAAATGGACCAATAGCAAAAGCCAAAATCAAAACAACAACGAGATTCGAAGCCGTGTCTAAAGGCATCCGGTTGTTAAAAGATTGATTGTTGATGTTAAACAGGCGGCGTTATGCAACGGCTCTCAATTAAAATCAAATCAAATCAGCGGCCTCACATGTGTCTGTTAACTGTAAGCAACTAAAAGCATATTTTGTAAGATTACTTCTTACATATTTTGTAACATTACAAAACATATTTTGTAACATTACTTCTTTTGCCGATGACACGGCACTTATGAATGTTGGCAATAACACTGATAATACTACTGAAAAATCGAGGAAGATCTTATTTTAATTGGAGATTGGTTTACTGAAAATTTGTTAACCATTAATGTTGCCAAAAGCCATTTTGTTCATTTCTCCCTTAAAAAAAAGTGTACTACCAGATGATACTAAAATAACCCTTCACAGATGTTCTCAGTTACAACAACACGGTGACTTGCCAACAAATAAAAAAGATTAATAAAGTTAAATACCTTAGTATCTCGACAGCAACTTAAACTGGAAATGTCAAATTAATTCAATTACTACCCGGCTGCGTGCTCTTCTATGTAAAATGTTTTAGATTAGAAAACTTGCACCACGCAAATCGCTGAAAGTTTTTTTATTTTGCCACGGCACAATCTTTTTGGCAGTACTCAATTTTATTCTGGGGTGGCACCTACTCTAATGCTGTTGACCTTGTTATTAAACTGCAAAAGCGTATTATTAGAACGATTATGTTCAAGAAACGACGTGACCATACTTTTCCTAACTGCTAAATATTCTGCCAGTCCGCCATGTGTACGTCTACAGAACTTTAATTCATTTTCGTAAAAACAATGCTCACCGCACCACTCGCCTAGTAACTGAATACCGTACTAGGAACGAATCCAATTTATACGTTGTTCAACCTAAAGTTGATAGGGAAAGACTCCACAAATACAGTTACTTTCTGGGTAGTAAGTTCTATAATTCCTTGCCCATAGAAATAAAAAGTTTGAGTGAGATGTCATCATTTAAGAAACATGTTCGGGTGGCTACTTGATCTAAACCCATCTACCTTAAAAAATTTGTTCTATTGTTCTGACTTAACTTTTTCTAAATTTAAATATTATGTTTCATTTTGCATTCTTCGTGTCTATATATTTTAAACAGTTTCTCGCATGTAATCCCTAGTTCTGATTGTAGGATATATATATTTCCTTTGTGTTTGTTTGATTTATATGTTTGTGAGGCCCCAATCCACACGCGGACATGTGCTCTTGTGGTCTGCGGGTTTGTCACTTATATGATTGTCCTTGTACATGCTTCTAAATATTAATAACTAGTTGTGCCCATGCGCATACTTCGCCCCCCCCCCCCACGTACGTCCCTGCCCTCCCCCCACCTCGATGAACCCCATTGCACCCCCTTCCTGCACTCCCATAGTGTGGGTTTCGTATATCTCCGCGTCCTTCCGGCACCTCAAGTGTTTGGTCTTTGATTTTAAATTTATCAAAATATATCACATATGCCCTCCCCTGTAATGAAGGGACACTCTTCATCACTTTTTTTTCTCGTTCATCTTGTGCCACATCACCATTGGGCACAGTGCCCCCCCCCCCCCTGAAACGAACGGGGTTCTTGAAACCCAGAATTCATCAGCTTCAACTTTGAACATTGCTTCTGCCCACACAGCAAGAGAACAGCAAGAAACATTTAAAACCAAAGAATATTTTCCATTTAAAAACTCGAGGACCGTGGACGCCCCTTTACCCACGTATTGCATGTAAATAGTGTTGATATTTTATTATGGGTTTGGGCATAAAGCCGACATAGTTTTGTTTATGTACATTTTCAGCTAGCTTTATTTATGTACAGAACTCGCTACTTCACTTCGGCCCATGAGGCCAATTTTTCGTATACGATGTCAGCTAACATCCATTTCAAAATGTTATTTAAGCACTCGGTAGTGTTAACTAAACTTAACGCCGTGTTTTAATAACGCCCGCTATTGATAGTGTATCTTGTAAAACTTCATGGCTGGTCGATCTTTCTACTAAAACAGCGCTATTTTTATTTTTATCTCCTCCTGACGGCGATGTGCTTATTTGTTGTAAAAACCGAATCCATTCAATAATTAATTTATCTTGGCTTCCCTTCAATAAGTACAGCTTCACTCCAATCTTCCTGCTATTAAACTGTTTTTTTTTTATTCAATTGGAGTTGGCCCACCAGTCTTCTAGTAACAAAACACAGTCACCCTCACTTTTATTTGGGCTTCCAACAGCATTGACAATAGACGCCTTGCCTTTCTCCATGCTGGCCCCAGGCTAAACGGATCCAGAGACCCTTTTTTCAGCCAACCAGGCTTCTTTCTGGCCCAGCCAGCTAGCCAATCCTCCTGCTACCTGTCCTTGAGATCCACTCAACCAAATTTCTATGTGGGCTCACTCGAAAGGCCTTAGCCCTCAACTTGAACACTTTGGCTGGCAAGACCGATTATCACGCCTTGTGTGCAGCTCTCGGCTAGGTCCTCACTTTCCCTCCCCTATATAACCAAAAAGCGCCCCACCATCGACAGCATTCGCTCAAGCCAAAGCCACAGGCCACTATCGCTGTTGGGAGTTCGAGATGACGACCGAGCAAAGCCATGCCGGGCAGGTATAGTGCCAGTCTAGTTAGGTAACAATGGGACTTAGTTATTTATTTTATGCTTGCATTTCTAAATTTTAAATGATAGTTTTTAAATTTAACTTTGTGGCAGATTTAGTGGGGAATCTAAGATTCGGCACTTTGGTTCTTTAAGGCCCCATTAATGTGAGGGTTGGAGATCCCTTCCTAAAAAACTTCGTTTCTTAACTTATTTTTCAAGGCATTTTTCTTTCAATGGGTGGGTCGTTTTTCTCTGCACTAAAATAGTGTTCAGATAGTAAACCTCTAGATGGATTTCTAGTGCACGAAGTTGACTGTCGTAAATGCGAAATTTAAGTTGCTAACAGCAAGTGCGACACTACTGTAAGGGTTCTTGTCAAAAAAATGTACAAAGCCTATTCCAAGTGTAATTGTAAACTTATTTTTAAGAGTGCGTTGCACTAGGGTTGTTTCACGTAAACAAACCAAGTTTAATTTTGAATATTCACCAACGAAGTTTTAATGTAAACTACCCAGTTCTTTATTGTAACTACCAAGTGAATTATTTTTATTTTTAATTCAAACCCTAGTTTCTTGTAAACTGTTATCATCATGTAAAATACCGAGAGTTTTTTTTATATATAAACGAACAGAAAAAAAAATACTCTGATTCCAGGTCTTGCTTACTTGCCAAATTTACCTGTTTAGGTTAGATAGGCTAGTTAAATTGTGCTATCCATTCTGGTGGCAGCTAAATACCGTAGCTAACTTTAATTACTGCTAGCATGGGCTGGGAATTCTAGGACTCTCAATCAAGCCTTAGAACAGCGATGCTATGATCTAAAAGTACCGTAACATCAACAGTCAAATTGATCCGAAAGTATATTGAAGTGTGACCGCAGCCGACACCAACTAGCAGCGTCTACCCAAGCACCTACAGGGCGTAGCCGCCACTACACCCCCCACAATTACTTTAACTCCCCAATCCCCACACTCCTGCACCCTCCCGGAAACGCATACATGCCCCCCCCCCCCCACACACACACACCTGCCCGCCTCCCCTCCCCCCCCGGCGAAGGATTGGGCCGGGAGACACCCCTTTGGTGCAGCCCCGGAAAAGTCGCATGCGTGTGATTGACTGAAGGCTATAAAAAAAAATCCTATCAATGAGAAATCCAGCATTCAGTAAGCAAGTAATCCCATGTTTTGTTAATCCTTTGAAACAGTTGACCTCGGTACCATGCATTGCACAATTGTAGCAAGGAAAGGAACGATTGTTGCAGCCCACTTAAAAAAAATTCAACTCCTTTCTAGAAGTGAGCATTTAGGAAATAAATACGCCTTTCCATCGTATCAGGCTGCCAATTTCGAGGCCCATTTGGAGGCTCGAAATTAAGAACCTATCGTCGTTTGGTTTAAAGTTGTCTGGTTTAGTAGACACGGGTTTTTTTTTTTTTTAGCTCAAACTCCGATAATGGCACAGTCCACGCGACTAAAATTTTGTTGCCGCTTTGGTGCGACAATAATACGCTAAAATATGATCCAAATAACGGTGAGGCAGGTATGGTAAGTGGCGCCATCTCTTCGAAAACTTTGGAAAAAGTGTTATAACTCGTCATTGTAGTTCAGGGACGTCAACATACGGCGTCATGGCAGTATGGGGAAGTGGCGCCGTCTTTTCGAAGACGTTGGAAAAGTGTCCCAACCAGACTTTGGAGGTGAATCCCGTCAACAGATGGCACTAAGGGTGGGGTACTTGATTGGACGACGGGGTGGTGAGGCCGGTGCACTCGGCTGCTGCTGCCTATTATACTATATGTAGATAAACTTAACTCGATGGCCCGATTCCGATTACAGATTAAGAGTGCCTCACGTAATTCCTTACCGACATTTGCAATATCGCTAGAAATCGGAATCGGTTTGTAAAATCCAGATAGATCGGTAGTAAACCAAACTGAAGATATTTTCACTTTTCGTCGACCGGTTTTGACCGTTTTAATAAAATTGTTTTAATAATTTTGTCGACAGTGGAACTGATGACGCCCTAGTGTCAATTTCCCCGCGCCCAAGCATCGTTGCATCTTTTTGTGTGAGTGATCTCTAATCCAATCTAGTGCGCTTCACTTCTTTGTTGGAACATTGTTACAGGTTGCAGCATTGTAACATTTTGACATTGTTGGCCGCTATGCCTCCTCCTCCTCCGATCCATTTTCTGAAAATTTTCGTGCGCGAATGAACTCTAATATACACGGCCGACTGTAAATGCAGATGCAATCTGTAATTCAGCCAATTTGACATGCCTTGACCACAAAAAATTAAGCAATGAAATCCGTTAAAAACTATTTGTAGCAATAAAAGCATAAAAAACACACAGAGCGGCTTTCCGCCGCCAAACATATAGCTCATCACTCATGATGCTACCAAATCAATTCCGCAATGATTTATATAGAAAATTTCTAATATTTTAAACTGCAAGTTAATCCAAATCTACGCTAAGCTAATAAGCGGCAAGGAGTGAAAACCACACAAAATATGTTTAAAAAGGTTGGGGTCAGAAGAACTGACTGAACTGACTAACATTTGTGTGTTTTTCTACTCCTAGCTGCTTATTACTTAGATTGTAAATTTGGATGAACTTCTTGTTTAAAATTGTACTATTTTAGTTATGGTGTCTATTGCATATAAACTTTGTATATATAATGTGGGACATCATCATCATCATCATCATCCATCATCATCGTCCATCATCCATCACCCATCATCATCCATCATCATCCATCATCATCATCCATCAATATGATCCATCATCATCAACCATCATTTTCATCATCATCCAACATCGTCATCATCATCATCACCATCATCACCGTTCTCTATCATCATCCGCCATCATGCACCACTATACCCCACAGCCGCCGCCATTAGCCGCCACCGTGCCGCATTTTTATGAGTGAGCCGAACAGCCACCAAATATTATTGGGCGGACCCTGGCCTAGCCGCCGGAAAAAAAATGGCTAAAGCCGCAAAATTTTAAGCTGTAATACATTAAAACAACACTAAACATTACTTGCAATTACTTGCAACTTGCCTCTAATGGCGAACTGCTCGACTGCCTTACGTTTCACAGTTTTTAAAACCAGTTCTATTGCCAGCAGCTTAATGAGCGCCATGTATTTGTGTGGTCATTAGCACGTACAGTTACTTTCGATTTCGTTTTAAGGCTCAAGTAATAATGTCGGGGCAAATGCACGTGATGTGGCTTGGGTTTTAATTAAATGCTATAATAATTTTCGGGGAGAGATTTTTTCCCATCACGGATTTATTTTTCTTTTTTTTTTCATTTGCTAGTCGCCGATAGAAATGCTGTATGCCCCCCCCCCCCCCCCCCCAAAAAAAGTCTAATAATTTCCTCACATTTCTTCATTTGTTGATGCATGTGCAGCGAGTTTCATCTTTGATACCCTTTGCTTGATATTTCGGTCGATTTAGCCGATAATTAGCCGCCAGCCGGCCGAATTTATAGTTGGCCGATGGTGCCCTCAAAATCGGTGGCTAGCCACAATTTAGCCGAAGTTTCTGTAAGCCGGCTGCAAATAACAAAATAATTCGCCTGAAGGGTATATCCACTACCTCCTCCATCCCCCGGGGGTGGGTATCATCTTATTGTGGTGGCTTCATAGCCCTTATTACTGTTGTGTCATACCAAAGCTTATCAGAGTAGTTCAAACGGATTCCGAGTTATTGTTGTGGGACCAGGTTTTGAGAGCCACCTTCGAAGGGCCGCAATGCCCTAAGGTAACATTTCCGGACAAATTTTTATAGAACCTTTTATGCTTCCTTTGTATCATAGAATTCGGCCTTTACTTGTGCTTGGGGTTTAGAAACACCCTGTATGGAAATATAATAGACCACATGTTAGTTATGTAGTGAAACATGATGAAACGTCATATTTAACAGGACCAGAACGCATTATGCTCTTTTGGATGTTGCAAACAGTTTGGAAAATGATCCCAGTGAATTCCTCGATGAAACAAACCTGCAATTTGACACCAAGTTCACTAACTTCGGTTGAAAACTGCATGTGATATGACGTGGTAAAGGCGTATTGGCCGCCATCTTGGAAAATGACGTCGTGCGTGGACCTTGCAACAAAGAATGTTTGTGGAAACTTTTTGGGGACTCAACAATATGTTGGTAACCTAAATCCAAAAGATCATCCAGCAACGGGCATTCCCTCACAAAAAGTGTTTTCTTTAGAGCTACACAATTTGGCTGAGCAATTATCTTCAATAATTATGGTAGTGACGGATTCTGTACAAAGTTTATATTTGTGTCTGTGTGCTAATCTTTGCACGAGTGCCTGACTCATTCATTTCCTTACACTTGGAACAACATGGTCCAGGAAGTTGTCCACTGGTCAGAGAGCTGGCGGCTACGTCTCTCTGTAAACAAAGGTCATGTCTTCAACACTAGCGGAGTTGATAGACGAAACACTTACACTTGGATAATGTGCTTTTGCCCACCTCTGCGGACCAGAGACTTAAAATCATTCTCTCACTGCCAAAGGATTTGCACTGCAGCATACCATCGTGCGGTAGTCGTGAAAAGATGTTTTGCTTCCGGTAACACTGATACATATCAAAAACCAAAACTGGTAAAAGGGGCCGCCAAGATCCGAATGGTTCGGCCCTTCAAAGGAGTGATATCAACACACTAAAACATTCGCCAAGTTAATCGCACCGAATAGTACTTTGGACGTTAAATGAAAACTAAAACATTGCTACTTTGGTAGCA
>JAHWFP010112368.1:4110-25255 GCA_023313725.1 Lithobius niger
AGTCCGTCTCACACAAATGGTTTCAGACAAGTAAAATGAAGAGTCCGTCTCACACAACTGGTTACAGACAAGTAAAATGAGGAGTCCCTCTTATACAAATGTTTACATACAAGTAAAATGAGGAGTTCGTCTTATACAAATGGTTACAGACAAGTTAAATGAGAAGCCCGTCTTATACAAATGGTTGCAGACAAGTAAAATGAGGAGTCCGTCTCGCACAAATGGTTACAGACAAGTAAAATGAGAAGATTCGTCTTATACAAATGGTTATAGACAAGTAAAATGAGGAACCCGTCTTATACAAATGGTTGCCGACAAGTAAAGTGCGTTATCGAAAGCAGGGCCAGATTACCGAGGGGGGGGGTGTTTGGGTGCTGAAGCACCGGGCCACGCTCCGAAAGAGGGCACGAAGGGTGCCTAACGGTCACGGGAAAAATAAAATAAGGTACTATTTTAAATAAAGAGAACTTTTCTTTTACTGAAAAGTTGGTCAAATCTATGTACTGTGCCCTTTTTTTTGCGGGGCTTGGGGCGGGGGCGGGGGGAGGTACAATAAATCTTAAGCTCCAAGCCTCTATGCGGCGTACTTCGGTACTGCGTAGTTGATAGCTGATGTCCCAGATGTTGCTAAAGAGACACAAAGAATCGGACGTCACCTTTCGATTTAAATGCGGTAACTGAGAAGTTTTACAGACTGCAGTCCGCATCGGGCCTTATTATAGGCTCTATTTTCCGCCCTGTTTCTTGAGGAGTTTCTATGTTGCTACAGTCGTAGTTAAAGGGTTAATGAACTCTACCACATAATAAAAATACAATTTTGTGAAAATCTGCTGTTATTTTTTTTTTACAAAAGGACCGAAAAAAAAGACAAAACAAAAGCAAAAACTGACTTGTGACGTGTATTTCTTACCGAGGCTGCACTGCAGCATTCGTTTATAAGATGGACGATTGTGTTGATAAAAAAAAAAGAGTTTTAAAATTATCAAACAGAAAAAAAAAGATCAGAAAAAAATATTATTTCTTGAGATTTCCCTTTTCTGCCTACTCCATTTCAACACGGACTTCAAGACATTATCTTGAATTAAAATTTGTCTGCAGTTGCAGTAGGGTAATTCTTACGGAAAACGCAGTAATCTAGATTTTATCTGCACGAAACACACTCGGAACTTCTTATCTGCGATACATAAAACTCGAACATTTGCGCCACAAAGACTAAGACCATTCACGTTTTAAGATTTTCTAGGTCGTTTTCTCGCTAACTTGGTGAAGCCACTCATTTTTTTTATTATTTTTCCTTGGTGTTTTTAAATACCGCGAAGGAGCAACGCTCGAGAAACACGGATTTATGAATAAAGATGCTCGTTTCGGAAAGAAAGAAAAAAAGAAAGAGGGGAAAAACTTCGTAATTGCTTCATTGCAGTCGAAGAGTTGGAGACAAAAACCCGAAACTTTAAATTTTTTCAAGTTGGGCTATATTCGTTACGGGAAAACAAACAAATAACTGGACGTTACATATGTGCAACATGTATATGAAAATTTGTATTCGGTTTGTTAAAGCGGTTATGCATTTGCGTAACAGAATTTCAGAATGCCACACAGGGAGGAGGTGGGGGAGGCGGATTTATTTCACGGCAACAACTAGGTCATTAGAAATGGCACGTTAACGAACTGTTATTTGTACCCATTGACGCACCCTAAAAAATTCGGCCTAACTTAGACCCGCGGTACACTAACAGCGAAAGTGCTTTATAGCAAAGGAACAGCAGAAGACGACAGGCACGTTTGAAAAGGTGGGCAGCGCAGAGGTTTAGAAGAGTTGATCTTAGTAATGTGGTCAAGAGTCACTGAAAGTAAAGCCGGCAGATGCGGCGGCTAAAAAACCCCACAGAACTGAATGTGCAGATGCGGCTAAAGAACCGCTAATAAAACTAGCAGATGCGCCTAAGGAGACCCAAAGAACTAATTCTTACTGAATTTACTCGAAGTATTTTTTTATTTATTTTTTTAATGTTTTTTAATTTCCTTGAGCCTTATTACGTCAGCTGAAGCAATTTATTTGGCTGAACCGGCTCAACTTTGAACATTACCAGACTTTATGTGAGAAGAAATATCTGGTAAAGGGGGGAGCCAACCCGGGGATTTGAACCGGGACACCTCCGATCATTGTTGGGGCCGAAAGATTGTCCAGAATTGGCCAGAATAGTTCCCACAGCCGCTGAAGGAGCATGGTAGCTTCTCACGCTACCCTGCCCGGCAGTCCTAGCGGGGACTTTGCCTTGGCAAACCTCCAGCAACCAGACTGAGCTCTCACACCGCTCAGCCACTGAGAGCACAGATGTAACTACAGAGCCACAGAGAATAAATTCAGCAAATGCGGCTATAAGCTCCAAAGAACTGATCGCACAAGTGCTGCTAAAGAGCCACAGAGACTAAAACCTATGGATGTTGCTAAAGAGCCCCACGAAACTGATCAGACAGGTGCTGCTAAAGAGCCATAGAGAATAAAACTACCAGATGGTGTCAAAAAGCCAAAGAAAATAATTCCGGCAGATTAAGGCTAAAAAGCCAAACAGTATAAAGTCAGCGGATGGGGCTAAACAGTCACAGAATGAAACCAGCAGCAGGTGCACTAGATCCCCACAAAACTACTCGCACAGGTGCTGTTAAAGAGCCACATGAAATAAAACCAGCAGATGGAGCTAAAAACCAAAAATAATAAATCCAAAAGATGCGGCTAAAAAGATCCCTCACACAACTGACCGCACAGATGCTGCTCTAGAGCCACAAAGAATAATGCCAGTAAATGGGGTAAAAAGGAAAACAGAATAAAACCAGCAGATGTAGCTGAAGAGCCACAGAGAATAAAACCAACAGCAGCTATAGATTCCCTCAGAACTGATCGCAGCGATGCTGGTAACGTGCCATATAGAAAATAGAATTTCGTCAAATTTTAAATTAAATTCTGAAAACGAATCTGAAGAATTAACCAGTTTACTGTAGACAGGTATACTGAAGCATCGGCCGTGATGCACTCGGCTCGTATACTAAATTACTTAGCAAGGCACACAATCGAAACTGTTTGAAGTTGTTCGTCAGCGCATGGAAAGAATCAGATTCTCGATGATGCTAACCAATTTAGTGTGTTGATGGGAACGTTGGTTTCCAAATTATACCCTGGAAAAAAAGCCCCAGTCACGATGCGTGACGGCTGTGTGTTGACGTCATAACGCATTAGCCTTTGGCGAATGAGAACAGCTTCTGTTTAGCCTAGCCTAGTCACGTGATACGAGTTTCATACAAAGAACGTTTTAAAACGTTCGCCGCAGTCGCCGTGAGGAGGTTGTGTTGGCTCGTTTGCGAATTGGTCACACCCGGCTTACTCACTGTTTCCTTTTGCGGGGGGTTGACCCTCCTGAATGTTCTTGGTGTCGACGGCCACTTACGGTCCGGCACTTACTTGTTGATTGTCGCCATCTTGATGGTGTTCGTCGTCGTTTCCATCTTCCGCATGACATTGCGCGTCAGTTGGGCGATAAGTCTGTCCTCCTGTCCGGTGTTTTTCAATTTTTGCAGGAGGTACAGATGTATGACAAGATTTAGATTAGGGGTTTGAATAACATCTCTGTAATGTGTGGTACAGTGGCAACCCGGACCACTGCACTGTGACTGAGGTTGGCGCTAATGACCAAGTTGTCAACGCGCCATTAAGCCTCAATCCCCCCCCCCCCCCTTTTAATAATAGGAAATGTAAACTTTCGCTTCCTATTGCTATGAACTCGTAGACATGTACTTTATCCTAAATTATTTTAAAATTTAAAACATGGAGGTAACGGACAAGAATTACATCCTTTTTTCCCAGTACAAAACCAGACTACGGTTATTATTAAAAAAATGAAATGAGTCAAACTGGAAGGGAGGGGGGGGGGACAAGCACTACTAATAGTGTCTTTCATTCTCATCTCATTCCCACTCCAATGGTTTAGATAAGATAAGATAAGATGCGGTAAGTTTCAGTTTATTGCCATCAACGTGACAAGAGGAAATCAGGAAAGGATAGCGGCGATCCACTTAAGCTATCCTAAATTACAATTTGACATGCAAAAGTTTTGTAAAACATTAAATTAAAAAATAACATAAAATGTATAATTATATTGCGTAGACGATTAGAAAACATAGTGAGATCGAATATCACGTAAAACAAAACGAGTAGTGTCGAAAGACCCACTTTAAAAATACAGAAAGGTCTGCCGTTTATCGGCCTCGTTTAAATTGATGGAGACTGGCTGACCTCACCAGCTCAGATGGAAAGGAGTTCCACGGTTGATACCACTCGGATTTTTTTTTTAATTATCTTGTACAGTCCCTCTTCATTACAGCTACAGTGAGTTTGAGTAGATGACCCCCGAGTATATTCATTTCCACGAATATTGAAGAAAAGCTTCTGGTCAATGTTAACAAGCCCGTTGAATAGTTAAGACATAGGTCTGCCATGAGTGGTCTAAGTTCCAAAGATTCAAGACCAAGATGTTTTAATCGTTGCCTATAAGAGAGATTATAGCATTCACAGAGATATTTAGTGAACAATCTCTAAACTGATTCAACCAGTTTAATGTCAGCCCCTTTTTTTTATGTTTCACTAACCGTAGCCTGGTTGTCCTGGTGAAGACGATTTATTCTTGCCCACGACCTGATGTTTTAAAATTGTTAACTTTTTCATATCCACTTGATAATGAAACAGATTAGGGGCGAAACATATAGTGCCACTGTGTGTATACTGATGTGCCCTTTTTTTAAAAAAAATGTTTTAATATTGTTTAAATCAATTTGTGGATACGAAAAGATCAATTTGCATTATTAGGGTGTAAAATACGGGCCTCCTACTCCAGCTGAGAACCAAATCCAATAAAACACAAGGGTTGATCCTGGTATCAGTGAAATAACCACAATGTCATAAAATAGCACAGAATTTTAATTTTCGAAAGGACAATGCCTTTCTTGTTCACCTATACATAAAAAGAAACAACCATTGAGACATACCGAAGATAATTTACACCACACTAGTTCAAATCGTAAAGCAAAACTTACAACAAAAATGCTAAAATACACACACATATTGAATAAAACGGGTTTGCTTGCCGCCATCTTGTGAAATTCTCCTCTACCACTGATCTTTACACATTGACAAATTCTGTGCTATGTTATGACCTTGTGGAGATTTCTCTGATACCTGGATCAGCCCTTGTGTTTTATTCCTTTTATCCACAAAATAATCGGATAGAAAAACCAGATCCAATTTCGGTTCTGTTTGTACAGGGTGCTAACAATTTCTAATGTCATTGATTCACAAATATCATTTCGGAATGTGGGCCTAAGTTGGTAGTGTATAGATCAATGTCTTACCTCCCACCCCACTACTACCTAACTCACTACAATCAAGGGAGCTGTCCAAGGAGCCGGGGTGTTCCCATGTTGAAACAACTATAATCCTCCTACCCCATGTAACGCTAATAAATGTATACTAACCCTAACTGAAGCAGACACCGAACCTAATAGAGTTCCTGCTGTAATTTCCCCAATCATGCTTGTAATCAAGCTCTCACAATACAACAGTCGGCCGTTACCATATTTCTCGATATCCTATTTGAGCCGTCTATAAACCAACATTAAGCAGGAAAGGGGGATGATCTTAGAGAATCGGCAAATTGAGGCTTTATGGCGCGTCCACAGCTAGGTCATTATTGCCAACCCCCAATCACAGTGCAGTGGACTGGGTTGCCATTGCACCACACATTACTGAGACGTTAAACAAACCCAACATCTAAATCTTTTATTATCTGCAGTACCTCCCGTAAAAATTCAAAATCCCGGACAGGAGGACAGACTCATCGCTCAATTGACGTGATAAGTCTTGCGAAAGATGGAAACGGTGTCGAACACCATCCTAATGGTGATAGTCTACAAGCACATGATGGATTACTGGTGCCACCAATGACATTCAGGATGGGTAGCCCGGCCAAGGAAGCAATGTGTAAGGTTGGTGTGACCAATAAGTCAACGGGCCACGACCGTCCTTCGGTTGAGGGGGGAGGGGATTGAGGCTTAATGGCGCGTCGACAGCTTGGTCATTAGCGCCAACCTCAGTCACAGTGCAGTGGTCCGGGTTGAAATTGCGGTTACAATTTCTCGGCTCCACATTAGACAACACTTTTTCTGTGACAGGGTGGTTTACCCATAGAATTCTCTGACGGTTTCAGTAATTTAAGTACCCTACCTGCCATGCTTTACGGCCCTCCTTCATGCGTGGGGGGGGGGGTGGGGGGTGTATCTGAGCATTTGCTCGACCACGACTTTCTTCTTTATCGTTATCTTTCTCGGCAACTGCTGCGACAAGCCAAGTGCCATTCCTGGAGAATGCCATTAACAGCTCACAACTTACTGCCGTCTTGTTTGTGCCGCAAGGCCTGCCAAGCAGCATGCAACCTCAGACATGAAGTTGGGAAGGCGTCCGAGGGGAAATTCTTAGAGAACGCCTTCCGGTGTAAAAGTGAAGGTTGGTTTCGACTGGATGTAGTCTTTACATCTCTGCTCTGCATGTCCATTCGGTGAACAACTATAAAACTGTCTAATGATGCAATAACGCAACCGATGCAAAATGATAAATGATGCTTCTATTATTGTGAGGCCTCCATGACAGTTTTTTAATGCAGCAACCAGAATAATGTATAAAATTCATACATGAAATTGGAAGAAGCATTTTAATTTGAATGGAATCCTAATTAAGGCTGATAAGTTTCATTGAGCCAGGTGTCGACAACGTTTTCACAAGAGGCGATTCATTTTTCCTCCAATGTCTTGTTCTTTGTTGATGATGTTAAAAATTCACGTCCAACTATACCTTCATATGATAGTAACACCGATTTTTATTGTGTGTTAAATTTGGACTAAGGTACGAATTAATGCTGGAAGATAGGGTAGAATTCTACTTAGGATTAGAAGCGAAAATTTCTGTGAATTATGTGCTTGTTTCATTAGAAAATAGTTCTAGGAATGCTGAAAAAAACCTTTAAAATCTCTGGGTTTAAAAGTGTAAAAAGTGAAGGTGATAGGTGATCCCAGAAAAAAACATTAACTGGTAATCATACTTCACCAAATGTTGATAAGACAAAGTATCAAAGCCATTTGGGATCAACTCAGTATGTGATGAAGCATAGTCGAGTTCTGATTTCTCATATCAATCAACATATGATTTCTCATATCAACTTTCTCAGTAAAGTTAATTAGGGTCTGGGCAGGTTCGCATGGGAACCCTAAAAGAATGTTGCGCTAATTTTGG
This sequence comes from Lithobius niger, assembly GCA_023313725.1. Classification (NCBI taxonomy): domain Eukaryota; kingdom Metazoa; phylum Arthropoda; class Chilopoda; order Lithobiomorpha; family Lithobiidae; genus Lithobius; species Lithobius niger. Next base: position 11,444 of record JAHWFP010112368.1, read on the forward strand.
ACAACCACCTGTGGTTAGCATTATGATAAAACACAGACTGGGGCATTACAGGAAGAATCAGATTTACTTTAGGATTCATCACCAAAGTCATTCTCCATTAACCGATGCAGATCTGGGGTTTGTATAACATCTCTGTAATGTTTGGCGCAGTGGCACTGTGGCTGAGACTGGCGCTAATGACCTTGCTATTGACGCGCCATTAAATCTCAATCCCCGCCTTCATTAACCGTTAGGCCATTTTTCTTTGTGATGTACCAATTCTACTGAAAACTAGGAAACCAAAAGTGGCAATTTCCAGAACATGTAAGGCAGAATGTATCAAATAGCTACGGAGTTAGTTATGTGAGATGGTTTGCTTTAAAAGTGTGCCTGGAATTGTTTATTTATTCAATCGAATTGCACTGGCAAAAGATCTGTAATATAATATGTAGCCAGAGTTGGAGGAAATTCACGTTCTCCTATGGTGACGCAAAAACAGTTAAAGTAAACGTAATTTGTTGCCTGCCATTCTACCTCTCCTTAAAGTTCACCTCGGTAGTTAGTTTAATATTTCGCACGGAGGGGAAGCGTAGTGGCAGAGATCAAAGATCAAAGACACTAGAGAAAATGGTTCACTACGAGTTCTGGGCGGTTTGAGTCGCGGTGAATGGCTGCTTTCATGCCGAGGTATGGCGTCATTAACACTATATCCGCCAAATTAAGTTGGTCAGCCAATTAGAGCGCTGCTCAAAGATGTGACTGGCTGATTTGCAAACAACAGAGTTTTTAAAGGAAAGCTCTGTTTACAATTCTTAGCCGTTGTTGTCACAGCTGCCACAACAAAATGAGAATAAGAAAACAATTCGCTTTAGTAAAAAAAAGCAAAAATACAGTAAACGGAGATTCTTCTTTTGTATTATTTTCCATTTTTGGATCATCCCACCAATCGCCTTTGTAGACTCACTTTCCTGGCGTGCTCTGATTGGTGCTTGTGCTTCTACTTATTAATAATACGTTATTATTAATAATTGTTGGCTTGTTGGGCTCATCTGGGAACAAACATCTGTAAATTACAGTCGGTGCACTTTAAAAAGTGACAATCCGTGGTTTTGACTTAATGGCACCCGCTCGGAAACGCGAGAGCTGGTCTGTGGCGTCAAAACACCAGCATGGCGGCCTCCTTGCCAGGGAGCTATTACGTCACTTCCCGCAGCATGGCCGCCTCCTGTGTTTGGCGTTTGCCTGTGGCCAGAACCGGAACTAACTTTTGTAACCCAGATAGAAGCTTATTGGTGCTTCGTATTCTATCAAACATCTATCGTTCTTTTGAGTCATGATGTACAAACGGGTTACCCCATAAAAATCTGCTTCCTTCATTGCTACAGAGCTAGTCTGGCTCTTTTTCATCTGTTAGATGATGGCTGGAAAGCGATGACGAGGGAGTATGTCGTCTCCATTACTGGTAATTTAAATTGTTATTTTGGTTTTCCCACGTTGCATCATTATCCATTACTGAACAACTAGACTGTGACTCTTCTTCAGCCATTAGATGGTTAGGAAGCTATACACACAAGGACTATGTCTTCCCCCACTCCCATCCATTATTTCCGGGTTAGTCGGTTTGTTCTTCTTCAGCCTCTAGAAACCCTTCACTGTTACCATAGCTTCCTGTATGTAAAAGGCTTACAGCTCGGTTTCACGTAGCATGTGGGACGCTTCGTCCAAGTGTTGCGCTGCAGTGAAAGCACCAAGAACGTACCACCCATTCACAGCATTGATTAGTGTTAGCAGGATACACAAGAACGTGGTGATCTTCTTATTATTAGATTTCCGGCGTTGCATCATTAAACGAACATTATTTTAAGGTATAACGGTGAGTATTAGCGAAGTCTTTGGACACACATTTTTAATGAGAATAGAAAATGCCGTAGCGTAGTGTACAGTACAATACGCACGTAATTTGGTTCTTCTCCTGGTTTGTTCATGAAATTGAACCTCCGGAAAGCTTTGATTTGTCGTCGAGTGGACAAAGACGTACGTAGCGTGTATCCATTATTGTTAAACTTTAATAATTTGGTGTCAATGCAGTGTTTTACGTTTAAAATCCGCATATCGCGCGTTACGAGTACCTTTCACAGTTCAATACGCATGCTTGAGCAGTTCATTTTGGAGTGTTTGCAGCGCGACTGGTGACAGAATCGGCGGCTAACTGGACGACGCGTCGAATTTCTAACGTTATGCCTCTTACATACAGGAAGCTATGATGTTACATAGCTAGACTGGCTCTTCTTTAGCCATTATTCAGCTAGAAAGTTGCACGGATGGACACACAAACGCTACTAGCTATACAGAAGGATACTGCAAGTTGAGCGTGTGACTCTTCTTTCAAAGAAGCCAAATAGCTACGCAGAGTCTAGCTACACGGAGTCTCCACCATAACTGGATGGCTTTTTTCAGCCTTTATAGTATGCTAGAAAGTTATAGAGGAGTCCGCCTTCATTCCTGCAGAGCAGTCTAGCGCTTCTTCGGCGTCATTAGGTGGCAACAAAGCTACGCAAAACGTGTTTGCCGCCTTCATTTTCGCGCAGCAATAATTCCATTGTTTACTTATTTGCAAAATTTTGTTTTAAATTAAACCTTCTTCAGGCCGTTTCTCTTCTTGTTTAAATTTTTCTGCTTTTGAAGGCATAACATTCCCGCCCGGAGGGCCGAGTTTGATTATATTTTCGTTACGCAAACGTTTTAATCATGGTTCCTTCGTGGGGGTTAAGCTTGTTAGTGCACAGACAAGGGCTCACACTGCCATCGTTTACCCCCATCTCTCCCTCCCCCACCCCACTATCCTTCCTTCCCATTCGCCGCCGGGTCAGGGAACTATCAGCGTTCATGTGTGCGTGTACGTGTCATCAAAAAGGCATTCAATGAGGTTTTCATCAGACTGAGAGAGGCCATGTTCACCTTCTCTCCCGGTTTAAGCTGATGAAAAAAGGGGGAATGTAAGGGGTAGGGGAAACGGGAATAGTAGAGAGAGAGAGTTTTCGTTTGCGGGGAGGGGGTAGGGGGATGAGGGAAATGGGGGAGTTAAGAAACGTGAAGGAAGACGAAAGAAAGCTCAAGGTGGAAACGTCGATCGTTTGAGACGGTTTCCCCATTGCTTCAGACCCCTTTCCCTCTGCTTCTATTCAGGATGGAGATATTGAATGAAGTCCTTTGGTGGTTCTGCTGCTTCTGCTGGTATAAACTGCCATTCGGTCTCTTGGCGGGTAAGTTTGGGATGCAAACAGTAATCACGGTGAATCGATGGCCCCTCCTTAAAGGTTCATTCTGGCTCTCGTATTCTCTAAAATCACCACCATCAGCTTGGCTTTATCCGGGAAAAAAAAAAGGAAAAACAAAGTTCTTCAAGTCATCACCATCTGCGTCAGTTTTACCCCATCGCTGTTTGTTTTCGCCTAGCCCTTAATGTTTAGACTGTGCAGTGCATCAAGCAACATCTTCGTCGTCTATCGTTACTGGTTATTCCGTGCGCATGCTGGCGGCGGTCTCACATGATGACGGGACAACAGTTCAACAAACCATCTTTAAAAAATAAATTTGAGGACACTAATAAGTAAAAGTATACATAGAATTTACCGAACACTATTTGATTAGAAACAAAGCAGAAACAATACCAATAAATGTAAAAAAAAAAAAAAACATAATGGATATGTACTTTAGGAAAAAGCACTTATACTGGTATAGAGTACCATTCGCAAAAAAATGTGAATAATAATAATCGTTTGCAGCCAACACGTAGACAATTTTAATAAAACCAACCAAAGGGTTGATGACAGGAGGCAAAAGGGTCTAAAAACTAACAAAACCCAATAGGTCAACTGTTTTCAGTCTAAGTCGGAAAGTTGGAATGGATGGCGCTGAAATAACCTCTGGTGGCAGGCCATTCCAAGCACGCACCACGCGATTACTAAAAAAGAACTTTCGACAGTCCAATCTTGAACGGTTTACAACGATCTTAAGATGGTGTCCCCGGGTCCTTTCGCATCCGCGAATAGTTAAAAACTGGCCCCCATCGATATGGTAAAGATTGTGTAAAAGACCATAAGTCATCAAGTGGCGCAGTTCGAGAGAGGGGAGATTCAAGGACTTTAAACGGTCAGGATACGACACGTTGAAAAGACCAGGCAACAGCTTGGTAAAACGCCGCTGGACCGACTCAATGAGCTCGATGTCCCCAATAAGATGAGGTGACCAGACTGGTGAACCTGGCAACCAGACTGGTGGTATGGTGAACGCAGCAGAGAATACACTGTACCAAAACTTTTTAACAGCTTTCCTGAATATTTACTTAACGTTGAAAAATAACGAGAGATTGAAAAGGACACTAAAAACACTCATGTGCCTTAAAAATATTTACAGGTATATAAACCTTCATTTCCTTTTTCTCCTTTCACATAAAACTTTGTACCGGTTTTTTAAATCCGTGGTTATCAACTTTATAATATATTTGACCCACTCTGTGTTTATCCATATAGGCTTGCTTGTATTTTATTTATTGCCTTATATACTTTATCTCACCATATTATTATTATTAAGTTCCTTTGGTTCACTTATGTGTATTCGTTGAATATTGTATTGACTCACACAAGTTTGACAAACCAAACTTCGTGTCATTATGCAATAAACTACGATTCGTTTATTATAAATTACGTTAATTCATTACGAAGAAAAAACCAAATGTGATCAAAATAAGCGCTCAATAATGTACCGACGCCTTTACTGTAACGTTTCCGTTACCGTTATCATATTTTAAGACTGGAAAATTGTGAGGCACCAGCACCCAGATAGGCGTCCTATGTAACAAGTTTAATCCCGAGTTAAAAGCGCTTTACAATGACGCCTCACCATATATACGAATAGAGAGAGAGTTAAAGTCCAGTATTAAGCAGGACGGATAGCCAAATGGGCTCTATACTAGAAGGATTAAATAAATACGGATGCACACCTATTTACGTGGGCTTTTGGACTAAAAAATGTCAGACTGCCTGAGCGTGGTGTAGAACCCACGACCTTTGAAACTAAATGCCGTGGTCCTACCGCTGAGCCATACTGACACGGTTTGCATCGGTTTTTACTCAAACTCTAGTATTAATACTAAAAATAGCCTTCTGAACAAGGCAAAATTAAATTCGTTGGGGGTTGGAGAACTGCGGTGCAAGACGTCCACACATCCAGTTACTAAACCATTTTTCCCTCCTCCTTTGTTCACCGCGTCACACAATGACGATGACGCAGTCTTTTTTCCGGGAAAAAAATGTTGAACCATAATTGCCTCGTGCTGCTAAACCATTAAGGTTTGCAACTTTAAAACCAAAAAGGTTATCATAATATCTCCCTGCCTTATCTGTAACCATTGTCAACATTTTTAGTTCACCTCGTCGTCCCTAAGTCTGCGCAGTCCAAGCTTTTGCAAGGAATAGTTGTAATGATAGTTATAATGCGTACTTAGCCCCTCATCCCAACCTCCACGGCACATGTTCCAAGAGAAGTAGGCGTGGTCATTACGAGATTCGGGAAGAGCCCGGCTCCTTGCCAACTTCGATGTAGGGCGCTCTCATGGGAAATTTTCAGTTTTCCAGATTCTGTAGATACGTTTTTCTAGCACCGTTAAAGTTGCAGTGCTGGAAACTGCATCAACGATTTTTAAGATGCTGGATTTTTGGACTGGAATGCCTAGACGCCTTACAAGGCTGCCATGTGATTTCGTTTCAAAGAATAAAATACTGCAGCATCACTTTTAACGTTGGTTTCAGCAGCTTTTGTGGCCTGATGAAATCATGTGCTGGTTCTTGAATGCCGACAGGCTCTTGTCTTTGTTTGGTTTTAGGACAATTGCAGTAAAAACTATATGCTTTAACGAAAGTGTCCGTTCTTATCAAACTGAGTGGCTAAGAATTACAACTTTGTGAAAATCGGGTAATGTTGGCAAAATCGATAACTGAGTTGGCCGTTTTTTTGGTAGTAGCCCTTTTCACATCCCCCCTCCCCTCCCCCGTTATTTAAAAATTGTCCTCACTTACTGCAGAAACAGAGCCGAAAATAATGGGGGAACGTGCGTGAAAGCCTTCCTCCCTCCCTCCCCCCAACCCAACCAAAAGTCTGAGTCGGCGCAAAAATGAACTCGAGTCAGGTCTGTATTTATAAGTGGATTACTCTAAAAGTTACGATTCCTCGTTTTATTTCCAACACATACTCTTTGTGGTGAAATCACAAGCCTTGCTAAAAGCTTTACTTTAGCATTTTTTTTTTCATTTTACTTTTACGTTAAATGTGACTGACAAGGCTTATGCCGAGAATTTTTTGTTTCTTTAAGCAAAACGACCACGACGCTCGACTAACAGTGAGAATTTCCCTGCCACAAATTTGTTCTCTTGATCGTACACTTAATTCGTTCAATCACAATCGACTGACACTGATAAGACTTCGGCAACTTTCGAAAGTAACTGTGGTTTTATTGCTGTCAGTCGATGTTCATTGGCTAAATTTAACACCAAATCGGTAAAGGAATATCCTGTTGTTTTCATTAGTCGACGCACTGTAATGCAAAACATGGCCAGCACTATCTGAAGTTGACCTCGCTTAAAACGTTGCAATTTCAATTTGGTAAGAAACTTATGTTGCATTCATTTCAAATAAAATATTAATTTTTTTCTATAATAAACAACCTGAAAGTCTTTCTTTCGAAATACGCTGTGTATCTTTCGTTTGCGTTAGCTAGTAAGCACCAATCATCACACAGATCGCGTTACAGCTTCCAACAGCTTCACTACATCGTTAGGCGTAACAGCCGATCAGTAACCTACAAATAAATTCGAAGCGCCGGTTTGTTTAAAAGATGTATAAACAAATCGTATTAATAATAATTAATAATTTAAAAATCAATGAACTACAAATTACAAGTATAAGTTGCTATATTTATAGTTATTCTGCATAATTTAGAGTGCATTTAGTGAGAAAAAAAACAACAACAAATCCTGCAACTATATTCCCCGCGAGCTATTGAAAATTATTTAAAATGTTTTCAACACTCGTGCTTTGACCAAGTAAACTCACTCGTGCTATTTATTGGCAGGTAGTTTCCTTCGTGCTTCACACATGTGAAATTAATGTCTGCCTAAATAGCAGTCGTAACTTTATAGGGGCCAAACATTGGGGTTGAAAAAGTTAACGTCTCGTTATAATATGCGTGAAAAGACAACAGTTGACCTCTCTTCTTCCGTGTAGTTCTATAAATCAAAGGACTTCTCGTCGCTGAATACCGGGTCACCGATAAAAAACCACAGATATATTTAGTACATCTAATTTAGAGGAAGCGGTTTGCTTTCATGTCCTTTTTGGGGCAATACCGCCATCTTCGAGAATCATCGGAATTTTACGGAAAAACGACGTTGCTTCACCTCAGGATTCGTAGATTTACGGATAACTTCATGAATGAATGGCGTACAAATGATGTTTAGAAGCTGTGGATCTCGCTTTCAGGCTCCAGGTCCTTCAACATCGCAAGAACTCACTTCAGGAACGCAGTCCTGGTATAAGGGTCGAATACAAGCCCGCGCGAGATATGTCTGGGAACCGGGAGGCGAAACTCGCATTTACAGATATGTTAAAAAAAAACTGCAAATCTAGATTTGATCATACATCTGTACCTCCTGCAAAATTAAAAAAAAAACAAAAAAAAACCCCTGAACAGGAGGGCAGACTTGTACACCAATCAATGCGCTATGTCTAAAGACGGCTGAAAACCTACCTCGTCTAAGAAAAAGGCGTGAATTTAGGTATATCTACAACGTTCTTCTCCCGATTACATCTCTCTCCATCCCAGTGTTCTCCCTCCACCGAAAGCCTCCCCACTGTAATGTAGAGCCAACACAATTTAAATTAACCGAACTTTTATTCCAATGAATTTTAGGTTATCATTTGGTACGATCTTTGTTTAACAACAAAAGAACAGAGTTATACGCTGGATTACACTTTTTGCAAGTAATTCTTGGTTACTTTTCGCAACAATGATCATGCGTGCTATGACTGTTGCGCGACAATTCTGAAACAACTGAGCACTATATAGAAGTCCACATCTACGAAATAAAGACGTCTTTCTATCATATTAGGCTCCCAATTTCGAGACCTACTGGGCCCCGAAATTAACACCACTTCGTCGTGTGGTTTTAAAACTGTAAGCTTTTAACTGAAACACGGAATCCTCACTTTTCTTGCCATCAGAAGCAACAAAGACAAAACCTTTAACCAGTCAACAGTGCCCCATTTCACGCGACCAGGCATTGTTTGCACGCTAGCAATGATAATCGACATGCGACAAAATTGTAGTCAAGTATGTAGTCGACTGTTATTCGACTGCATCCTATAGTGTCCGCGGCCTATCTTGAGTTCTCCACAGAACGAACACAGATAATCGATTGTACGTTTTTAGTAGCAGTGCGCCTTGTTGATATCCAAGATGGTTGCAAAATCAATGGCGGCCGTCGATTAACCCTTAAATGCATGAATTATTTTCTGATACTTTTTTTTTAAGGACCATATGATAGCATTAGCAGGGTTTGGAGACGAGGGCGCTGACCACTAGGCTGTTGCTGCTCGCTTTGTTCGGGGTCCCCGGGGACCCCTCACAAAGCTTGCAGTGCGAGTTGGGACTTAGTTTTTTCACGTTTAGTCAGCTGTTACCTGCAGGCAACCGTATGCAACATGGGGTTAAAGCCGCCCCTTCCAGGAAGACGTGGCCGCTCATAAAATACTCGCAGGACTCAAGATGCCCCGCGCACACAATAGAAGTGTTAGCCAGCCAGCTACGCAGTCGCCTGGCCTTTTCTTATGATGTGTGGTTCTTTATATCAGCCACATTTTCTACGACTATGTGCGGGGCTCTTTAGCCACATTTGCATGATCTGCAGTCTGAGTTGTCACCTTTTTTTCCCCACCGTCGACACGTTTTTCAACTGTCAATTTGTCGTAGCTCTTCAGCTGTGTACCGTAGAGTTGGCTAAACAATGCCGAATTTGCCAATGTGTTGATGTGCCGTCCGCTTCATTTCCTTAATGTACTAAAAAATATACAATTTGAGATCAAAAACGAACCGTACATCCGTGACTGACTTCCAGACAATACACGTGCACAAACAACGCAGGTTTCCACGTTAAGTTTCAAACCCCACGTTTAAGTTTGAAAGCCCACGAACCCGTTTAGTTAAATGTAATAATATTTGAGCTTTGCGAAGAAAGTTTCCGCTGTTTGGTTTAACGGAGTGCGGGCTTGGCGCAGGGCGCTTTAGCACGCAGCGAAAACAAAATCACGGAAGCGCGAAAATCGGCTAAATTTTTCACGCTAAAGCAAGGTAATTAGCGAAAGCATTTAGACTCGGGTTATGGGTTCGTTAACGATTATGACAGCGTTTACCTACGCGTAAACGCAAGGTGTATTTTCACAGTAAGCAAGCAGAGACATGGTTGTAAAAGGCTTGGGTAGGTCTTTTGTTTTTTTTTTTTCTAGCATTTTTTCTTCCTTTATTTTTACTGTTTTAAAGAGGACGAATAAAGGCAACAATTCTAGGAAAATCTTAATTAAAAGTATAAACTTGAAGCTAGAGAATAAATTATTAGGTTTAATTAAGAATTTAATAAAACAAGCTCTGCTATTTGAAAGAAAAAAAAAAACTATTTTTAGCCGGATTACTTTTTTTTTAATTTTAATTATTTGCGGTCATTCTATCAACTACGGCAGTTAGTGGCCTCATTTTTAAGAGTTCATTTACCATAGTATAAAGGCAACAATAGACCCTTTCTAATTCAATCAAGTACACAACCATGCTTTTATTTTACTTTGGCACGCAATAATACAACGTGCTGACAGCGGATAATACAAAATGAAAACCTTTTGTTTTTTAATTTTTTTAAAAACGGCAATTAGTAATTTTTTAACGCACGCAACATCAAATCTTACAATATCTCGGTTTTAACCCATTAGCTTTACTTGTTAAATTCAACCGAAGACAACTCCAGCTTAGTTCTTTTAACGCACAATTTTTATTACGGTAGTAAACTCAAACTTTATGCCATACTTTTTCAATTTAAAAAACAGTTTGTATTCGAAGCGTGTAATAGCGAAACTAATTCAAGTTCTTACGTTTAGTCATTAACCACACACACAAAAATTGCTATATAGTCTCCGACCACATCCTTCGTTTTTATTTTTTTTTCATTTTTATTTTTTTAAACATTTTCTAAGGACGGGGCAGAATAGCGAGTTACAACTGAAAGAGTCACTCGTGCGTTACTCGTTTTACTCTACAAAAAAATATGGTGAAGTAACTTAGTTGAATACGGCACTAGTCGGAGAGATGCACCCCCGTCTAGGGAGCTAAAAGTGGGAGGGGCTTTCATTTCTTCTGAGTAATGACTTTGCTTTATGTACTGTAAAATTGATTACTGCAGGCAAACGTGCGTAAAGGTGTCTGCTTTAAAAACGCTACACTCTTGGCTCTCATCACACTGTTCTGTCTCCTTTTTTCTTTTTCTTCGTTTTCCATAAAATTCTTTGCAGGTGTGAATGTCCTTTGGCGTTATGCGGCGGCAGCTCGCCGTCGTCGAAAAAGGTTCATCTAGACAAACACACCAACCCCCAACTTTAGTCAATATGTGTTTTGGTAACATTCTGTGTTTTGCTGCATGAAGACCATCATGGACAGAACACGCCGCTGAGTTAGGCGGAAAAACAAAAGCGATATTCCGGCATTGTCGTTTTAGATAACAACGACTGCAACAAGGAAAAGCTAATGGTAAAACTGCCGCCCTTTCGAATCCATGTTTATTTTTTACCACACACTGGAAACACTGAAGTTTTTCTTTATGTGAAATCCCTTTGTTTATCCTCAACCACAATATTTGAAAAGTTTAAAAAGGAATTTAATCAATTTAGACAAAATAGCCTAATAGGAAGGATCCTAAACAAAACAGTAAACACCTGCCAAAACTGAACCTTTTTTTTTGGAATCACAATTTTTGGGATATCAAGCATTTTGAATGTGTGTTTAAGAAATATCTACAAGTGCGAATACTTAGCCAAAATCTTGTTATCGTTTTCTTGATCCTAATGTAAATTTTACAGTGTGGCCGAAACAATTAAGTCCATAAATTCCAATTTTTTTTGTACTTGCAAATTAAAAAAAAAAAAAACCCTACAATTGATTTTGATTGATTAATTAGCATTTGTGTGGCAGAATTGATAACTAAGACGGCCGTAGCCAGCCGCTACCACCTCGCAACTACGGAAGTTAATTTATACAGGAACCAGCATTCTACTGGATCAACCTTGCTAACTTAAGGAGTTGAAAAAATGTTTATTCTGCAGAAAATGATGCGGCACAAGCTAAGTGTAAATACGATATTTTTCATCCAGAAATGAACAACAAGAAGACAGGAGCATGCAAGTACTACTAGCCATGCCTTGTAATATGATTGGTTTAGCAATTGTGTTTCGGGATATGTTAATGTTTTACGAGGAGCATTTTTAGATAGGCACTGAAAGCAGAAGAACTCAGTGAACACTTCTCCATCTAACAAAACTTATGTACATTCCTATTACGGCAGAATGAAAGACACAGCTCAGCTGCGCTCATAAGTGTGTAATTTAAAGTCCTCGGAATAATTATGCCTGGAAACAGTGGATTAACTCTAGAGCTGCCAGGGATATTCAAAACAACTGCACCCTTGGGTCTTCATCGATTGGGTACATTAGCTCCATGTCCTACAGGAAATTACGATCTCAGTGAAAGGGAGATTTTTAATTAGCTTCCCATAGCCTGAATGAAAGTGCCTGAATGAGACACTGTATAGTTAGAATAAAGATGTGCTCCTCACGTTCATTGCCGGCTATTAAAGGCACTGTTCACGAACGGCATTCGGCTTGTTGCCTGGGAGAGGTGGTGTTACCCCGTTCGTGTATTGGTCACACCAAAGTTACTGCTTCCTTTTGAGGAAGGATATCCCTCCCGAATAACGCACATAACACGCCACTGAGTTAAACAGAAAAACAAAAGGGATATGCCTGCATTGCCGTAGTTGGTGTCGCCGGCCAGTCACGGTCCTCACGTTCTTGTTGATTGTCCCCATACTGATGGTGTTCGTCACCGTTTCTACCATCCAGGAGCCATAGTGTGTCAATTGGGCGATGAGTCTGTCCTCCTGTTGGTGGTTTTTAAATTTTTGCCGGAGGTACAGATTTGCAATAAGATCAAAGTTTGTTGTTTGGCTAGCAACTTTGTATTGTGTGGTGCAGTGGCATCCCAGGCTACTGCGCTGTAACTGAGTTTGGTGCTAATGACCTTGCTGTTGACGTGCCATTAAGCCTCAATTACCCACCCCCTCACGTTTATTAATAAAAGAATTAGTCATATTTGAAACCATGGTTAGCTACAATGTGGTCTGGTTTTAAAGGTTGACAGATGCCATGCATTAAAGCTCCATGTGGGGTTTTGGGAGGCCAACCGGTGGTACCCTTAGTGTGAGGGTGACAACATTTGTTCCACACTTTGTTTGCATACAGCTAAGCTGTGTAATGCTGCATAGCCTTCCGCCACAACAATGCAAAAATCTGTTGCGAAAACACAATGTTACAGAGACTGTCTCAAAAAGAGGATCATCAAAAATTGAATGCAAAACATTAATGTCGTGACAGTATAATGTACGGTGCCGAGTGGGAAAATTAAGGCCGTAATACCTACCAATCAGAGACGAGGATGGGCATTTTCATTTTGCTGCGACAGACTCATTTTTGCTTCGAGGTGTTTTCCTAAAATCAATTTATGGAATATATCAAAGGGCGAGACACTTTGGCTTTTTAGCTGTACAAAATCGAATCACAATACAACTGCTAACAGTCTTGATATGGAGTACACCACAGCACTTGATTTTGGAGGAACTGGGCACCTCCTTAACTTAAAAGTAGCCAAGTTCGTGCTCGAAAAAAAATTACACAAATAGTTTCGTGTCACCTTCACTGTCCTAAGTTATGTTAAATCACTTAGTATTTTCCTAGAGTACCGCATTATTTAACAATGGTTGCAATTTTTTTATTGATCACACAAAAAATGTATACGTTATGAGGGATGTAAGCAACACAGCTTGCGCAGGATCTGTTTGAGCTCCTGAGTGAATTAAATTAAAAACGTGACTGAAAATTGCCAAACATCTAAATGTTTTTTAGGGTGTTTGTTGTTTGTCTTTCCTTTGAGCTTTCTGTAGAGAGCTAGGAAGACTTGCTCACGTGAAAATTTTGCATTGTTTAGCAGTAAACTACTGGAATGAGCAAATGAGCAAATTTCTGTTATTTTTTTTGCTGAGCCTAAGTGGGCCTTGCCATAGTAGCTTTTAGCTTCATTTCTGCTTCTGGTTTTAGTCAAGGAACTGGCATTGCCGGCAAAGGTTTTATGTATTTCCCCGTTTTTATCTGGCCTAAGAAGGCCAACAACTCGTACATGGACAAAAAGGGTGGCTTTTATATTTTATGCAGTGGCCTGATGGCAACATTGCTGTCGGGATTAGGATTTTCAACCCCTCAACCATCTTTGTCGTGTTTACCTACTATCTCCATTGCGAAAAAAAAATTATTAATTCTAACAAGTTTATATATATATAAAGACAGCATATAAACCCTGTAGTTGCCAAGTAGTGCTAAACTTCAGCTAAAATTGAGTGTACTGGCATTAATTAAAATAACTAATCCAAACGTGAAGGCAGTACCAACACAGCACTGCAGCCAGGACTGAAA
>JAHWFP010112369.1:0-10285 GCA_023313725.1 Lithobius niger
AAGAATGGTCCCAGAAAAAATTAGCTGTACTTGCCCTTTTACTAGAAATTGCTTCTGCCCTTTCGGAAGTCTATCCACGCTACTGGTCTGAATCAGAGTGCATGGCAAAAGTGGGGAGAGAAGCAAACATGCAGTCTACTGGAGACGATGTGTACTTTCACAACCTCTACACGAGTTGTGTACTGGCAGTACACAGTCTGTGCACCGAGAGTATACATTCTTATCACAGCTTGTGAACTACCAGTACACAGTTCGTGTGGAGGCTGCAAGGTACACATTGATGTATACTGTTAGTACACATCGTTTTCACAGTGTGGGGATTCGATCCGGGAACTCCGGTCCTCTCCGGGTCGAGTTAATGCCCAGAATGCGTCAGAATTGATGCCATAGCCATCGAAGCAGATCGGTAGCCTCACATACTACCCTAGTCGGCGCGCACTGGCTGGGATTTTGCAACGGTCCCCTTTCTTAAACTCAAGATTAACAAACGTTACGACGGATCAGTGCAACAGAACGACAAGGCTGTCGTGCCATTTGAGAACAACAAAAGTCTTCTTATTCTTTTTATTTTTCCAAACAGAATTAAAAAACAATTTCAAATTCAAAACCGTTCTGTTTGGTCAGGGGAAAAAAAAAGACAATAAGCATAAAATAATTTGAAACTCAAACTGTAAAAAATAGCAATAAGGGAAAGCGAAAAAGCACGCCGTTGTCTTCGGTGTACCACCACCACCACCACCTCTTCCGTTATTCTGCCTGGCAAACAGTTGTTGTATTGCGGGAGGAACCATTCGCGGCAGTTCTTATTTCTTTTGTCTCTACGGGTTTAGATGAAATTAAAAAGATTCCCGTTGTTAGGTGGCAATTAATTTTAAGATTGTGGAGCAGTTTTATTAAACGCAACTCCCATCCTCGACTTTATGAAACCTCTTCCAGGCTGTAAAACAGGCCCACGGAAACGACAATTTTGAAACCAGAGAAAGTTGAATCGATTGTGTTGTTGCATTTCCTCGTTGTGAAGTAAGGTTAAGCCCAATAATCTTCCAAACAAGAAAAAATGTTATTTATTGTTTGTTCATTTTTTGAGTCTACTTGTTTTTTCTCGCGACATTGTGTTTCTGTTCATATAATATCAGTTATTTCTTGTTCTTAATGTTTCCTTGTATATATATGTATGCGTGCGTGTTAAATACTGTCTGTGACCGTTGCCTTTTAATAGGCCGTGTCGTTATGGCCGAGCGGAAGGGATTCAGATTTTGGTCTTCAAAGTCGAGGGTTCTTTTTCCTCCTAGGATGGGTTTTGACGTCGAAAACCAGTTTTTTTTTTATGTGACATCAGTGGCTTATTACCCACGAGGCAGTCGAGGTAGTTGCCTCGGGGCCCCACGGAAGTCTGGGGCCCAAACGGGGCCCCCAACAATGCACTTCTCATTATGCAAAATATATTTTTTATACTTTTCAGTATGACGACTGTTCGACTAATGCATTGTAGCATTTTTAATATTAAGAAAGAGTTTATTTTTCTTTTACACTCGGTGCAGTTTATTGTTCCTCATGGCATCGTAGAAAGTTGTACATTATTGCATCTATAGCTTCTCGTTTGTGGCATTCACAAAATGTTGCCTTGGGCAAATGGCCCTGCCACGTGGGCCTCAAATTTGGGTGAAGGGGCACCATATCAGAGTAACTTAGCCGCATACCTCGTATCAGGGTGAGAGGCCCCGTATCAAGGTGAGGGGAACTCATGTTATGATAGCGAACCCCGTACCAGGGTAATGGGTGAGAGGCCCCAATATCAAGGTGAAGGCACCTCATATTGGGATGATGGGGCCCGTACCAGGGTAAGGGATGAGGGGCCCGTACCAGGGTAAGGGATGAGGGGCCCCTCAGGGCAAAGGGGCAAGGGTAAGGGCGCTCCACATCAGGTGAAGGGCCCCATGTTATGATGAGTGCTTCCCCGTATTTTGGGGAGGGGCCCACGTCTGTGTCAGGGGCCATCTTGAAAGGTCTGCCTCGGGGCTCCAACATGGGTTAATAAGGCCCTGTGTGACATGTCAAAAATCGTGTGAAAACGGTCGAAAACACTTGTCAATGAAAACACTGAAAACCAATAAAAATCGAGATTAAACTGTCCAAATTTAATCAATACTAGCTGAAGCCCAAGGTTGTGTTTGATGCACTGTTTCCAACATTGGGATAGTTTGCTCTCTCATGTGTTCGTTGCGGAAGGCGTTTATCCCGTCTTCGTATTTTTGCGTACACTGGCTAACAAACGCCGATTTTCGTCCGCTTCGCCCACTCAATCAGCGCCTCCCCTGACCCGGGGCCCTAGTCTCGAGTTGCGCTTTTCAAATCGCATGCGGTTTTACCAAAAAAGCGCGCCAAAATCATGGCTCGCCCATTCTATCGCACGTGACTTTTGATAAAACCGCATGCGATTTGAAAACGATCAAGTCGGGACTAGGACCCCCGGACTCCATGCACTTACATATGAATATTTCCACCGGAAATAAGAAGTACACCTTTCTACAACTAAGTCCAAACCTTTCGCCTGCCGGCTTTGTCATATTTTTCTGGGAAAGGCAGAGCTAAATAACGTTTTCAATAGTTTACCGAGTTTCACTAATCCTTTAATTGTAATAATCGACAACGACAGAACCTTTAGCAAGCGGTTAATTCCTCATTCAGAGTGATGGGCTCGGGTTCCGGGGGGATCCCTTGTAAAACTAGTCTTTCTTCCTGGTTCTTAAAGGGGCCAATAAAACTCAATGAAATTAAGGCATGCATTATTAACACTGTAAACAGACTAGGACTAATAGCGACAGCAAGCTCTGATTGGCTGTTGTGTTCCTACGTCATCTGCTTCGGCCAATCAAAACAGACAATCTTCTAATAGCTTGCGCCTGACAAAGAAACATGAGCGCCATCTTACAGCATAATTGGAAACCACGAGGGAGAAGTGCAAGGCGAAACTGAGATTGAAGAGATATAACCATACGAGGCTGATCCTGGCATCAACTACAGAATCCACAACTTCATAAACACAAGTATAAATTTTTAATTTTCGAAAGGATATTCCCTTTCTTGCTCACCTAAGAACAAAAAGAAACACATACTGACACAAACCGATGATAACCTACATCTCACCAGCTCAAAGCCAAACCAATACTTACAAAAAACGCTAAAATAACACACATAAACAGTCAAAACATCCCCACATGCCGCCATTTGGTAAAACCGACCACTGATCTCCACACATTGACCATTGGCATTGCTTCAAACACATCATACCACTTCTCCATATGTGTGAAAATTTTAACAATATTCATGGCCCTGCTCCTGTTTGCTGCAATGGTGTACGATTCCAGCTGCACCCGAATTTTTTCAGTTGTTTCGCGGTAAACAATGCTTGCACCACTGATGTCAACGACGTGCCCAGTTAACTCAGCATGCTTGGTCTCTGCATACGATTCATTTCCTCTCGAAATTGCTTTGGCATGATCTTGTCTTCTTAGACCCAGAGGCCTTCCACATGTCCCTACATAAATACACGGGCAGTTTTTACACTTAACAACATTAAACACTTAATGCAGTAAACAACGTCCGTGACATGGACCAACAAACAATCAGCACTCTGATTAGGACCCCAACCATCCTTAGACCACCCACATGCCTCAATTTGTCTGAATCAATTTTAAATCATAAAGTGGTCCATGTCAGGGACGTTGTTTGCTGTATTACGCATTCCTCCCTGTCCGTTGGTGGGAGGGAATGTTCGTCATTGTTTATACTGGTTTAGCTACCAACTACAAACTAAAAACACAGTGGTGCTAACAATGACAGCTGATAAATTACTGGAACTAGAAAGTAATTTTAAGTCTAATGTAGCAAAAGCCTTGGAAATGGCTTAATCTGTTATGTACGAACACTGGTAATGGTCGAAAATGCATTCGTAAAATGTGCCCCCCCCCCCCCTTCATATCCGTGAAAATACCCACCGGAATATTATACAGCAGTGCCACCATTGATTTTGCAGCAAGAAAAGCGAACGAAAGGGGGAAAAAAAGCCCAAAGAGAAAGAATGGTTGAAAGAAGGGGAAAAAATGTTGTTGTGTCTGCCCCGGGGCTGGCCGGCCTGCAATAATGGGATCTGCCATTCCAAATTCAATCCAACGTGAAAGAAATAAAAGAAGAAACTTTGGGTCTGATGTTGTTGTTGTAGAAAACCTGCAACAGTCGAGTCAATAATGTGTGGTCCGTTGCTGCGTGTCGACCCATGGCTTTTTCTCCAGTGACAGCTTGCGCGGACGAGTAGGATGGATTCACACAAAGTGCATGAACCATGTTAAGAACGTTTGCTTTTCTAAACAAGAAGGTGACAACAACCTGCATGAAGAGATTTAAAAAGAAAATAGCTTTTTTTTCCCCCCTTAAATTCGTTGGTGGCGGCCGATCTATTCACCTCTGTTCAAAATGTCGCAACTTAATAAATCGAATTATGCAGGACTCGTTTTGTGAGTGACGAGGGTAAAGACTGAGAGGTACCTCCATGACCACGTAGAGAGAACTCGCATGTAAATGATCATAATGTTTTAATTTTCGGCATTAAATTTCACGGCTTGGTCACGTAGAACAGGAAAGATGTAATATCCTTCTTACATGGTAAAAGGATGTAATATGCACACACTTGAAGTTGGGTACAATAATACTTACAAATAAAAACCTTAAATCGATAAAAACAATGGACAGACCCACAGAGAGAACTGCCATGTTGGAAGTTACATCGTTGTCATGGTTTCGTGGTCCTCCTGTAAGTAGATTTGGAATAACAGAGGTTATCCAGACGTCGGGGCCACCCTGCATGGGTGGCAATATTTTAAACATAAAAAACGCAAAAATCTTGCACCTACTAAAACATAAACGAAGAAAACAGTCAGCATTAAAGACTGGCCTTGTGAGGACACAAGATACATTAATATGAGAAAGAAAGAAAAGACAACTGCCTCGACTGGGACTCGAACCCACGACTTTCCGCTGACTGGGCCGGGTGCTCTAACCACTGCGTTACTGGGGTGGATACTAGCTACAGGCTCCAGTCTCCAGCCGAGCTAAGTCGCTGTTCAGTCTTTCTCAGTGGTGACCTAGAGTTCACAAACATACACAAGGAGGGAAAGCAATATTGGTTCTCGGGCTCCACACTAGAAATAATGCAAGTAATAAATAAGGAATAAATCACAAGGTAAAGGGTAACCGATGCAAACAGTCTGCATTAAAGAGTGGACTTATATGGCCTTTCTTTCTCAGATTAGCGAATATTGTTTCCTCACAAGGCCAGTCTTTAATGCAGACTGTATGCATCGGTTACCCTTTACCTTGTGATTTATTCTTTATTTATTACTCGCATTATTTCTAGTGTGGAGCCCGAGAACCAATATTGCTTTCCCTCATTGTGTATGTTTGTGACCTCTAGGTCACCACTGAGAAAGACTGAACAGCGACTTAGCTCGGCTGGAGACTGAAGCCTGTAGATAGTATCCACCCCAGTAGCGCAGTGGTTAGAGCACCTGGCCCAGACAGCGGAAAGTCATGGGTTCGAGTCCCAGTCGAGGCAGTTGTCTTTTCTTTCTTTCTCAGATTAGTGTATATTGTTTCCTCACAAGGCCAGTCTTTAATGCAGGTTGTTTGCATCGGTTACCTTTACCTTGCGATTTATTCTTTATCTAAAACATAAATAGTGGCAAACATCATGTCAGACAAAAGGAGCTCTCACAGTACCTCGTGGAGAATTTTGAGTTACAGTTTCTAAAATCACTAATTAGCCCAATGTTCCATGACGGGATAATTTTGGGTTAAATTAATGGTCCTGTTTTTATTCGTGATAATGGTTTATGATTCTCATTGCCTGAATAGGCATAACTTTTTAAACCACTGATGTCTCTTTAAAATCTAGACGACGTCTCCACGTCAGCCTCTACAGCATCGAAGTCCCTTCCTTGTTAGCTGATGGGCGTTTTGCTTCTCCGTTTTTCTGACATGGCGTCTGGTCGTAGTTTTATGATTGATATGCGTCGGATTTTAAAGATTTTTAATATTTAGAAAATTGCGATATTGTCTGTCTTATAACCTATGGTTTTAATTCTGGAGAGTTTCAGCTTGTGAATCGGAAAATAAGTTTATTGTCAACGTGAAAAGTTATAGACATAAAATTCCTCCAGAAAAAGGTAGAGATGAAGATAAGACTGTGTAACCTTTTATACGTTTATAGTCCTATAACAGTTGTGGTATCAACCCAAAACCAAAACTGGTATAAAAAGCTGCCAAGTTTTCAAAAAGGATCGGCCTTTGAAGGAAGTGATATTCAATCAGGGAAAGACCGCCAACGTTAATCCTATTGTAGCAATGTAGTTTTCATTTAAGTTTCGAACTTTAATGTAGTTTTCATTTAACTTTCGAACTATATTAGTCGGTACAATTAACTTGGCTAATAGGATTAACCTTGGCGGCCTTTCCCTGGTTGAATGATATCACTACCTTCAAAGGCCAACCCTTTTTGGAAATTTGGCGTCTTTTTGGAAACTTGGCGGCTTTTGAGTGGATATATTTTAGTTACAAAAGATTAATTTAGCTCATTGAACGTAACACTAATCACAACAATTGATGTTTATCGTTTCAGATTCTTGCGATCACGGACCTCAGATCTATTCTGGTAATAATGCCAACGCGGGAGAGTCTTCCCCATCCCACCCTTTCCCGCCCTACAACTTCGCAAACCAGCAGGTAATGATCTCATTTTATAATTCTTTTATGTATGCAGGGCGCCGTACATGGCTCTAAATTCCTTGATAAAGCCTTAAATTCGAATACCGAAAATTCAAATCTTGAAAAACCTTGAAATTTGGAAATTTTGTTGTCGAAGCCTTGAAATGGCCTTGAAATTTGTGAGTGTACTTTGTGTGGAATGAGTTTAATGCATAACAATAATATTAATTCAGGTATAAAATTAAATAAATGACAGAAATAATTTAACAGCCGAATCCATTTCTTGTGTGAAAGATCCTCCCCTCGGTTTGAACTGGAGACATACAGAGAGAGGTGCCGTGCTGTCCAAACAATTTTTGCTTGAAGGGGCAGCTGAGCAAGTACTTTCCAACTGGTTGTTATTGTGTGAGCGGCGTATCTTGAGTCCTGCAAGCATTTTATGAGCGGCTACGTCCTCCTGGAGGGGGCGGCATTAATCGACGGCCGCCATTGTTATTTTTTAACCATCTTGGATATCAAAAAGGCACTCTACTACCAAAAACGTACAATCGATTATCTGTGTTCGTTCTGCAGCGAACTCAAGATAGGCCGCGGATACTTTAGTTGTTGAATTACTACTTCCTCCTAGTCCATTGGTGGGATGGACGACATACTGTTTGTTGTTGTTGACGACTGTTCAGCTTCTTACTGCTGCAAATTAAGGGCACATGGTGCCAACGATGACAGCTGGCAAAATACAGGAATTTAAAAGATAATTTTGAGAATCATTTATGTAAAGAGCCTTGAAATTGGTGCAAGTATACCTTGAAAAGCCGTGAAAAAGCCGTGATAATGGTTTCGTCTATTATGTACGTACCTTGTGTATGTTAAAAGTACATTTTACAAATATGTTAGTTTTTAGCGGAGAATGTAGGCTAGCTGCCAGCGTCCCACACTTCCAACTACTGTTTATCAAAAACCTTTCCTTAAAAACAGTTAACAAACAGCTTGAAATAATAATTTATTACAAAAGGTAATATTAATCTAGGTTAACTGTGCGTTTAGGATCTAGTCGCAGCCAGTTGATTTTTAATGCAGATAGGTAAAAAAAAAGGTAAAATAGGTGACAAAAAAACCAATAGTGATGGTATTATGTTACTACCTTAACCTAGCCTAGCGACCACTAGTACCATACCGTTAAATACTTATGAACTAAAACAGAAGCCTCGGTTAATGTCGATAAAACTCGAAAAAAACACAAAAAACACATGGGTTGTTTTTTTGTTTTTTTACTTCCAGAACTTTTCCAGTGTTTGAAAAAAAAAGCCCTTATTTTTTCAAATACTGGGAAAGCTCTGGAATTATAAACTGCCGTCTCTACAACCGTGGTATTATTATAACAATCCAGAATTAAACACACGGTATGCAAGTTGCTCTTAACAAGGATGTTCAGTTCAGAGCTCACTTTTCTAGGGATATTAAGTGTGTCCTTCACACCAACTATCTTAAGCTTACTAGCACTAAATACTAATCCAGCTGCACTTCTTCGTTACGCACAATATTTACCGGAATATTAATCCCTATGTTAAGTCCTGAGTGACTAGTCACTGTAGTGTGTATCACAGAATAATCCATATTATGGTGTAGTGTAGTTACTTCCAGAATTCCGTGTACGCCTTACTTCCTGGTTTGTCGTCGACTTGTTCCCCAGCATGGCGAGGCAAGCCCCAATATGTCATACTGACGTCACGAATAAGGCGGTTCTGAGAACAACCCACCGTCCTTCCCCGTATTGGAACGCCTATTCACGAGTCGCCAAATGCCACTCGCCGTTGTACCTCGTGAAGGCTTTTGAATAGTTTATAAACCTGAACTCCCCCACTCTGCATTCCAGGGGTGGGTCAGAACCTGGTTAGCAGGCTCTGGACCAGGGCAGCTAATACCGATTTCGCATTGGTAAATTCAAGTGGCCCTGGCCGTGCCAAGGAGGGCTGGGCACCGATTTATTAACCAATGCGAAATCGGGCCGGCCTAAGCCGGGCAGGTATTTCGAGAGCCGGCCCGGCTCACACCAATGGTGACTGCGTTATTAACTAACACGAAATCAAATTAGGACGGAGCCGGCCGGCGCCGCTTAAATCAGAATGGTTTATGAATGGTGCTGCAGTGTGGTGGCAGAAAGTGGAAAGTGTCAACTGCCACAAACCGACACGTGGCGGTGCTATAAATCGTGATCAGCGAGCTGTTGAATTAACCAACGCGAAAGCGGGCCGGCCGGACCAGCACTGACCCTGATTGGCACTGGCCGGCCCGCCCCAGTCCGGCCTGGTCGCTTGAATTTACCATTGTGAAATCGGTATTAGTGACCCCGTTTATTAACTCGCTAGTTGGTGTATTTATTAACCAAGTAGTTGGTGGATAAATGGTGTGTCACATTATTTTACCCTTGATACAAAAAAAATCAGTTCCTTAAAACTTGTTACCGTCTCTCTGTGGTTCCTCATTGTCTCCAACCTACAAATTTTTTTTTCACATCGTGTTGAAAAAGGGCGGCGCCACAACCGCAACTGCACCTTGCTGAAGAAGACAGTTATGTAGTTGTTCGTTTATGTAACTTTAAGTTTCTATGAGCATATCGTAAACTTCCCTGGAAGTTAGCAAGTGTTCTGGCAACTGCGACAAGAGTGGTCAGCTGTGGAAATAGGAGATAGTGAGGAGGCAATCCGACGTCCTTTTGTGCTAGTCATGCCACTCTTCCCTCGAACGATGTGTAATCGGAAAAAAAGAAAAAACGAAAGGAAAGGGAAAAAATAAGCCCGACGGCTTTTCTTTCGCCTTTCTTTGCTTCTTTGGAATTCCTTTTCTATGGCCGCCTTACGTCGGGTCGTCGAAATCACGATAATTGGTGTTTAGTTGGCGTAATCGCGGTGACCAGCCGTTCTGACGTGTTGGCCAACTTCGTAATTTATTGGAAATTGTAGGTCTGCAGCCACGAAAATGCTGGTTGCAACACGGCTGGTTCTTTAAAGGGTGGCAAAATGATGATTGTAGGTCCGGTTCCAAAGCCACGAGGGTTGTTGCTTACGATTAAGTGGAAAGCACCGCCTGAATGGAATGGTGGGCTTCACTGCTAGACCGTGGCTCGGGGCCGTAGAGAAGCGCAGCCCGAATCGCCATGTTGCTCGCGCACCGCCAGCTCGTTTCATTTGAATGCGTGCACGGTCGGATTGCTCGCGCTCTGCAATATCCTGACGAACTGGGGGTTCGGCAGCGCGTGTTAATTTGTGAAAACATTAATATTTAAAGTCGTGTTACTCATCGATCGAATAAATATGCACGAATCGCTACGGATATGTGAAAGCAAGCAAGAAATAGGGAACATTTGAGTGCACAGAACAATGGTATGCAATTTTGTGCACCGATTCTTGATGGAGCAGGGTTGCCAAGTGCTCCATTTTATTCTTTTTTGCTATTTTTTTTTTTTAATTTCCAACGTAAACTTTTTTTTGTTCTTTAAAATTTTCGAATTTGTACTATTGCATCACGG
>JAHWFP010112371.1:1948-18430 GCA_023313725.1 Lithobius niger
GAAGAAGCTTCAAAAAACGGGCTCATAGCCTAGACGAAAACGGGTGTCTAGGCCTACAGGGTGAAGCACAAGAAGCAGCGGAAGCGAAAAACATGATTCCGATTAGCGCGGTGCACACTCAAAATCCTGTTGGTCCCTCAGTAGAAGATATTAACTACAAATCCATAAATTTTAACAAAGTTCAGTTGTTTGATCCTAATCAGGCTAACGATTTGTTTAATAATCTTTATTCAAATGTCGATTGGCAACAACAACGTTTATCACTACCTGATAGAACTTTGGCATTACCCCGTCTAGCTTCATATTTCGGCAAGGTTCCTACAAAATATGTTCCGTAGAAAATAACATTGAAATGACAGATGACTTTCACGGGATGTTAAAAATAGTGAACGAAAAGTATAAATTAGAGTGCGATTCAGTCATTGTGACACTGTTCGAGGACGGCATAGATTCTTCAACATTTCATTCAGAACTTAATAATGTTGATACCAGTAAACCTGTTATTTTGTCAGTTTTAGGCCAAAAGCGTAATGTTCAATTTCGGCATATCAATGATCCATTCTTTAAAAATAATGTGGAAATGTCATCTGGCTCTTCAATCGGAATTTCTGATAAAACCCAAAAAGAATGGAAATTCAGAATTCCGTTATTAGAAGACAATAACGAACCGACAATTTGTCTTACATTTTGGGATAGTACGTGTGCCAAAGAGTATTCCGAACGTAAACAAATCTGTTTTTAGAAACGGGAGGCTACGTGTTAGCGTCTCGGCCAAAATGGGCGAGCGCTGGTATACCCAACGACATCTAGCGGCGCAGATTCAGACTAGAAGCGAAAGTGACGGCCTACTGTATTCAGGTCAAGATGCAGGGCCATTGCTAACAGACAAAAACGATGTTTCAGTGCACAGTGTTCAGAATACGGCTTTTTCTCGCCCACATTTTGTGTTTGATGTTGGGGATAAGCCACGTATAGCTTTATTGGATACTGGGTCATCAGTATCTTTACTCTGCGAATCAATAGCACAGGAATTACTGTGCGATACTAATATTGTTTGCGAGCTACACGCTATGGAAACGCCATTAAGTTTGGTAGGGGTAGGTCAAAAAGAAATAAGATCAGCACAAAAGATTGTTGTTAAGTTATCTAAATGTGAATTTTCAAGACAGCAAGACTTCATATTAGTACAAGATGGTTCTTTTGGGGAAATTCCAGTGTTGCTCGGATTCGATTTCATGTCTAGTAACTTAGATCCAGTATCGTTGGACTGTTCAAACAATGTTTTGAAAATCGGAATTTTAGAATTTCAGTTATCAGCAACACCGGAACTAGCATGGGCAAATTACATTCAGAACAGGGAAATAGTAAATCGGGAAATGTATAAACCTACTGACGTTTACGTAGCTACACTTAATGTTGCATTGGATGAGGATTCTGACGATAACCCAAAATCAACGTGGAATTGCACGCCTAGACAGGAGTATATAGAGGTAGCGGTGACACTTTTTCGGGACGAGCTCATTCCGACAAATGCAGAGACCCGTATAACTGCTTTATTGAAAACTCCGTTTCCAGAGATACAGAGTGGCATTTTCGTGCCAAATACTACTGAATCGTTGGTAGTCATGGCTCATGGTTTAGTAAATACGTCACCTACCGGTATTCTTCCGGTGATGTGCATTAACGTGAGTGGAGTTGATGTGGAGTTGAAAAAAGGCACGGTGCTAGGGCATTACACGACAGCGATCGTGGAGTACGAGGACGATGAAACGGAAGCTATCGCGCGGGAGGCAGCGCCGGTGGAGACAAGACCAACTCAGGAGCTGGGAGAAGAAGTCAAGCTGGGAGAAAGCTCAGCGGAAGGCCTTGCTAGGGTGCTAGCAGAACCCCCGTGCTTAATCAAAGGAAGAATTGGAAGAAGAGTGGAACACGATAAAACATAAGTTTACTTTTCCGGACTTAGACGATAATCAAAGAGTAGAATTCTTGGAGATGCTAAAAACGCATCATAACTTGTTTTCTAAGAACGACTTTGATCTGAGGTGTATGAGCAGTATGAGGTACCTATTCGGACTGGTAATGCGGAGCCAGTTCGTTCTAGGTTATACAGGGTGCCATTCCATCAAAGGGAATTGCTAGATAGCTACGTGGAGGAGATGGAAAAGGCCGGAATCGTCAAAGAGGGGAAAAGTAGCTGGATGTCGCCATGTCTCTTGGTAAGGAAGAAGCCTAGCGGATATCGTGTGGTGGCGGCTTGAACTCGGTGGTTGAAAGCATAAGTGTGCCGATACCTACCGTGACGGAGAGCATGGCGCATCTCAGTGGGTCTAAATACTTCAGCAAACTGGATTTTAAGTTTGGGTTTTACCAGCTCAAGCTTGCTGAAGCTGATAAGCATAAAGTCAGCTTCAATTCTTCCAGGAAAAGCTGGATTTTTCAGCATTTGCCGATGGGATTAAAAACGGCTCCAGCGCATTTCCAGTTTTATGCTCAGCAGATTTTCGCTGAGATTTTAGGTGCCTATTGTGCCTGTTATTTGGACGATTGTCTCCTTAATTCTCCAGATTTTAGGACACATATCAGACACGTAGACAGAGCTCTTGGTCTAGTAGCTAAGAGTGGCATGAAGCTAAGTCCCGAAAAATGTTTATTTGGCTGCAAATCTGTGAAATTCTTGGGATTTGTGCTGGATGAACATGGAATACATCCGGATAATGACAAACTTAGAGCTATGGAGCTATACCCTGCACCTAAAAATCCTAAGCAGGTGCGCCAATAGGTCGGACTATGCAATTATTACAGGCGTCACGTGGCAGGATTCGCCAACCATGCCTCTGTTTTAACAAGGTTGACAAGAAAGAACTGCAAGTTTGTTTGGGGTGAGGCGGAGGAAAATGCTTTTAGGGAATTAAAGAAAGGGATGGTCAATGCCGCTACGTTAAAACATCCAGATTTTACGCAGCCTTTTTATCTTAAAACTGACGCATCGGATTTTGCGGTAAGGGGCTGCCTGTCACAGATGCATGGAGGCATTGAGTATCCCTTAGCCTACACTTCCCAAACACTCACACCTAGTGAGCAAAAGCAGACGACGACTACCAGGGAGATTTTAGCCATTCTGAATGGGATCGAATCTTTTAGAATATATTTATTAGGTAAAACGTTCTTTTTAACCACGGACCATATGGCTATAATTTTTTTTTTATACAATTCGTCTTCTTTGTCTCCAAAATTAGAGAGAATTTTGCTTCAAATAAGGGAATACGACTTCTGCTTACGTCACAGACCCGGGAGGCTACTGGCAGTTGCGGACTCACTGTCTAGAGTCGAGATTCCAGTAGCTGTTCTTGGCAGCCAGTACCCGGACTGGACTCGCGCACATTTAGTGGCCGAGCAACGTAAGGATACCTATTTTGGCGAAATAATTAAGCGCCTTAAAGGTCAGTCAGAGGAACTTTTGGATGCCTCCAATAAACGCAACATCTTTTTCAAGGATTATGACGAGATCCTGTATAGGATCCGGCTCGCTGACCCTGAACAGGGCAGAATCGAGAACATAGCACAGATGTGTATTCCAAAATCTCTAGTAAATTTTTGTATTAGGGATTACCATTCATCAACAGCGGCTGGGCATCGGGGGCCGTAAGAAGACATTGGATTTGATACAATTGCATTGTTTCTGGCCTAAAATGGCTGAACACGTTGCGGACTACGTAAAGTCGCGTCAGGTCTGCCAAGCATACGCTAGACCGAACAGACCCCATAAGGCTGAGCTTAGAGCCTATACCCCCTTGCAAAGGCCAGGTTTGTCTTGGTCCTTGGATCTCATTGGGCCTTTGCACACCAGTAACCACGGGGCTAATTATATTCTCAGTATGGTGGATGATTTCTCTCGCTACACTATCGCAGTGGGCATTCCTGATAAAAAGGCCGAAACAGTAGCTAAGAAAGTGTTTTCGAGGCTAATTGCTAAATTCGGCAGTCCAATTCAAATCCGATCGGACAACGGGAGCGAACTAAATAATACTATTATGGCTAAATTGACTAATTTGTTGCAAATTAAACAAATTAACTTCACACTAACGTATCATGGGTAGGTGGGTTAGTTGAAAATTGCAACAAACAAATCGAAACCATTTTGCGTAAGATTACTGCTCATTGTCCAAACGATTGGTGTCGTTATTTAGAAATGGTATCTATTGCCATTAATTGCACTCTGTCAGCGGCTACATTAGTTAGTCCACATTTTTTGCATTTTGGGTGTGAATATCGCTTACCAGCATCATTGGCTTTTGAGCCACCTAAAATCTGTTACGACAATGAAGATTACGTGGTACGTCTAGAGAGTAGACTTCAGGCTGCATTAGAGGTAGCACGGATGCACAATTGGCGTTCCGTTATCAAGTCTCAAAATTTTTATAATAAAACGGCAAGACCTTATAAATATATCGTCGATGATTATGTATTATTAAAAATATGGGTTCCTATAAAACAGATCTCCGTTAAGCTTCAGAAATGTTGGACGGGTCCCTTCAGAATAATGGAGTTCGTTAACGATGTCATTGTAAGAGTAGTTCATTTCTTGGATCCGTTGAAAATTTATCGTGCTCACGTTAACCATTTGTGACCATATTTCGTAAAGGGTAAAAACCAGCCTATACCTTTTAACGGAGCTTCTGATCTTGAATTGTCATTACAAGTTAACGGGGAACTAACGGATGCTGAAACAAAATTACAAGAATACATTTCTGAACTTTTTTTGGATCCAAATGACCGAGCGGCAGAAATGGAGGTTCCGGATTTTGAAGCATCTGATCCGAATCTCGGGTCGTCAGTTGCCAACGACGCGTTAAATATAGCAGGCGATGGTAAATCTAGAAAGCGTAAATATATCGAACCAAGATCGGCTCGAGCTTTGAAAATTAAACAGACTAAATTAGAACAAGAATTAGATTTACAACGATTTAGAGGTGCAGCGCACTCTTACCAAACTAGAAGCAGTAAATGTACACCTGAAATACGGCTTGAAAGGCAGCTAGACGACGTGAGAGTCGAGGAAGACGACGCACTGTAGTTTTTCGTTGGAGAACCAAGGGAAAACATGGCCGCCAGCCGTGTGGTTGATCGTGAAAACCCTGTAGCGGGGTGTAGGAAAACGTGGCGTCGCATGCAAACATCGCTGAAAACGAAAATTAAATTCAAGCGGACAATCTGAAATAAAAACAGTATTGCGTGCGCACTAAAACTCTTGAAACAACTAATGGACATGTGTCAGAATAATGATTAAGTGAATTCAAAGACTTGCTTTTCAGTGTTAAAATTTAAAAAGAAATTTTTTTTAAATTTATTTAAATAAAAGACAAGAAATCTTTTTTTTACAAAACTATGTACAGAGGAGGAAGTCGGCATTTAAAAATGGGGATAGCAGTCAACATATTGGAACATATGGTATAACGGTCAATTCAGATAGTTGAATTTAAAATTAGAATCGTAGAATTAGAATTGTTCCTATTAAACAATTAATAGGAATTATTTAGGATACTTGCACTGATGAAAGAGATGCAGAGGAAACTATTGGCGTTAATTTAAAATTGTAAACGTTTAAGCTGCATGATGCGGAGGATTGGAGCCAGGCCGTAGAAGGTCTAGGGTTGTAGGGCTGTTTCTTTGCCGCTAGATGGTGCTCGTTGTCGGGTCGCCAGCAGTCGCCGACGCTGTTAAATAAACGCGTCGGACGAGTGATGGCGACTCACGGCAGCGGCAACGGCAGGGAGAAGTTACGGTAACAGCCTAAGAGCAGCTGGATCCTTCATCTTTTTCTGTAATAAATGGAAACAAAATTGTAAATGCCTAGAAATCACGAGTTTAAAAGCTGAAAACATAATATGTGATACGAACATTTTGGAAACAAAGTCGAAATTCACAGAGTTTCAATTTTTTTTTGAGGGGGGAAAGGAATTATTAGGATTGGATTTTAATTACGAATATAAACTGGAATTTTTTTTCCTCCTCCCCCTTTTGGAATAATAGATGGTATAGGAAAAATAAAAAGGGTGATTAGTTAAGAAATAAAAATGTGTATTTTTATTTTTTTTTTCTCCCTTTTCAAAAAGCAAGCGGAGGTGGATTTACAGCAACATTATTTTGATAAATTGATATTTTCCTTGCAATTAAAAGTAGTCAAAGGTGCATAGGAGCTTTGGTTGAAAGTTAAAATAGATAAACATAGACGGCTATAAGGATGATAAGATGAATTAATTAAAATTAAGATAATACTTTTTTTTATTTCGTATTTCGAAACTCAGTTGGTGAAAATCTAATTAAGGGAATAACACGGCTATTGTCCGTAATATAAGGGAAATATATAAGGGAAATAAGGGAAATAAGCAAAATATTCTGATCCCCCTATCCTCTTTTCCCCATCTTTTTCCCAGATAAATGAGAAAAAGATGGCGATCAGGTTAAAAACGGTTCTTAACAGCATTTCAGTAATCAGAAACGATAATTGAGTGGATGAATGGAGATGTAGAGTTAAAGCCAAATATAAGGTAAGACCTATACGGTCGTAGAGAAGGCTAAAAATTTTGGAACAATTTGTTCTGACTGCCAGTGAAAGTGACCACGGTAAATGGGTGTTAATATCATTTTTTTTTTATTATTTTTTATTATTAAATCTAATTATGAAATTGTAAGGATATATACCCCCACCCCTCTTCTCTTTTAAAAATCAAGAGTTTGCGTTTTGGTGGGTGGAACGGGATGAACACGTCTGGTGTTAAATTCGTAAATTGATATAGATGAAAGGAAAAATAATTGGGATAGAGTATATTGATTAGAATTTTTTTTCCTCCCTCTCTCTCTCTCCCTTTAAGAAATTTTCTCTTTGGAAGAAAGGATAACGGTCAAATAACGCATTCAGGATCCATGATCGGAATAGGTAATTCGGACCATGGATTGTGAATGAAGGGAAACATAAATGAGGATTACATGGGAAAATTGAAATTTCTCTCCCCATTTTATACCTCTCAAAATGAGACAGACATTCAGTATCAAGTAGAATGCGCATGAAAAATTGGGGAAGTACCCCCCCCACCCTATTGCAAATATATGTTCCGACATTTTCTATTTTGATAAACATAGGAAAATTCAATTTTCAGTAATAGTGGGAACTACATCATTGATAAAACCTGTAATTTGAATTCTTCTATAAATAATAAATAAATTGCTCTATCTTCCATTCTTGATTAATACAAGAATGAATACGAGAAACCAGGATTTGGTATATGGCTGAATCATTGCATTGATATGGGCATTTAAAATATATTAATTGAATTACCGAAAAGTTAAATAATAATTTTAGGCCTATGCTGGCCAGTTAAAATTAGATAAATTTACAATTAACTTGAAATTTATTGTTTTCTTCCTTTTTCCTCTATAAAGGAATAACTTATACCAATTTTTTTTTTTAAAGTCAATATAAACATCAGATTATATATAAAGATGCTTATAATTTAGAATTTTGATAAATATTGTGGATTCATTATAAAATCACTCAAAAACTTTTATAATCAAGAAATTAACTTACCATGCTTTATAGCCTGGCAAACGAAACACCCAGGGAAGCAGGAAAGTTCGCTGTAGTGGCGATAAGCCACCATGATGTCCGGCAGAGTCAACTCCGGGGGAGAAGGTGTGGAGCTGCTGGTGGAGGCCCCGGCGTCGACTCTGAGGGTGCCACCGGAGGATGCGGGGGCGGTGGGCAGGACGTCAATTGAAGGCTGGATGTTGGCGGCTGGAGGAGCGGGCCGACGAGGATGGACTGGCTGCAGCGCAGGCAAATAGGCTGGGGTGGCAGAAGCGGCGGCACTCATACGTTGCTGGTAGTCATATTCTTCCATCCTCGCGGCCCGTACTTGGTAGTCTTCGAAGGTTTCTTCGGAGCGGGGGAATGGAAGATAAAAAGCATATCGAAGATGCCGGCAACCAATTCCGTTACTCAGATGACAATTATAGTAGTGATCTGAGTAACGGAGTAATAAAGCGACAGTTCCTTCCAGAGGAGGGGAGCCATGTACGGGAATGCTGACATGGGGAATGGATAAGATGAGGACCTGGTAAAACGCCCTATAGTAATAGCTATAGCGGTCTTCGCCGGGGAACAGCGCCGGGAAGGTAGGACGATAAGCTCCTTGGTGGGGGCAGGTACGATACACGGGCGGGGTGCATAAACAGTCCTGGAAGTGCAGAACCACCATAGCGTATAACACGGCGTTTTGCGTAAGAACCCCCTGAAATCGTTGAAGGTCGGGTGAAGCTCTATCCCGTGCGTTTCGGCGATCACGGGGTTGACACGTATATGGCTTTGGCAAAATTTTTCGGGGTGGTTTGTCTCCGGGTATGATGAAGGAACAGGTGAGAAACGAATACCAAAGCACAACCGAAAGAGAGGGTATCCCAAAACGAGAGTGATTTTATAACGAACGAAAAGCTCTGTAGTTGAGAGGTTGACCCACTGCGGTAACCAATCAAACTCAAGAGCTGTCAGTGACGTCAAACATTATTAGGTGCCATACTCTCTAGTTCCGTTTTCCCATCCCTCACCCACTAGTGACTATTTTGGGGACTATTGTCCAGTTGACCTGAAAATTTTGAGGCCAAGATGGACGATGCCGACTTTGAAAACACCTGTTACTTTAGCGGCAGCCCTTTTTACTCAGAGATGCGCTAGGGTTGAGCTGCTCCCGTTTTCCAAGTGGGTGGGAAAGGGAAGCTTCTCAAGGAGGGTGCACCAGGCCAAAAGTGGGTCAGCTTGGACAGGGTTGACCAGAACGACAAATTGTAAAACTGTGGGAAATTGTTGGGTTATCAGAAAAATAAAAGAAAAACAAACTAAAATAGGTAAAAAGGAATAACAAAATTTTTTTTAATTACAATAAAGTGATATACAAACAATACTGTGCGTATACAGAACTGGGAAATAGCTGTAATAAAAAAAAATTATTTTCACAGGACAAGAAACAATAAATACGAAATGTACAGTATTAATGGTTTTCTTCCCTTTTTCTTTGGCTTTGAACATGTTACAGAAGAGAGGTGAGGAGGAAGGACAGAAGGAAAATGATGATGATGGAAAGGTGTGGTTGGCACAAAAGCAATCTGAGGTAGAAATCCAAGCAAAGGGATGAAACACATACGTGAGGTTGAGATGGAGAAAAACGAAGAGAAAGGGTGAAACCCAAAATTAAAAGATGAGTATTATTGGCAAAGTGAAATTAAGAAGGATGAAACTTTCTGGGAACATAAAACAACATAAACCCCTCCTTTGGAGGGTTACACGTTGACTTGTACAGATATTAAGATGGTGGGTTAAAATTATGAAGTTCCTTACATATACAGTGGTTGTTAAAATAACAGGTGGGACAAGTACAGACAAGAATATTTCAGTTACGGTGGGCCATAAAGTTTTGCCATGTTCAACGGTGGGCCATAAAGTCTTGCCATATTTGTGGGCCATAAAGTTTTGCCATACTGATTTGTGGGCCATAAAGTTTGCCATACTGATTTGTGGGCCATAAAGTCTTGCCATGCCGATTTGTGGGTCATAAAGTTTGCCATGCGGAATTGTGGGCCATGAAGTCTTGCCATACTGATTTGTGGGCCATAAAGTCTTGCCATGTTAACCTGTGGGCCATAAAGTCTTGCCATATTAAACTGTGGGCCATAAAGTCTTGCCAAGTTGAACGGTGGGCCATAAAGTCTTGCCATGTTGTGTTGTGGGCCATAAAGTTTTGCCATTGTACGTCGAAGGTAATTGAATATTCTTTCCTGGGATGATAGTCACGTAAAGAACGCAATAGACACGTTCTTTTTCACATGAAGAAAAATCACATAAAATTGCTTTAAAAAGTTGCATGTAAATCACACAA
This sequence comes from Lithobius niger, assembly GCA_023313725.1. Classification (NCBI taxonomy): domain Eukaryota; kingdom Metazoa; phylum Arthropoda; class Chilopoda; order Lithobiomorpha; family Lithobiidae; genus Lithobius; species Lithobius niger. The sequence continues at coordinate 11,875 of JAHWFP010112371.1, forward strand.
TCTTTTTCTCTTCTCTCTTACTCTGAATTAATATAAAACATATGTCCTAAAGTAGGAGGGTTGGAGATAGATAGGTTAGACTTGTTGTTTAATTTCTGAGACTAATTGGAGATTAAACGATCATGTAGTGATCACGCAAGAATTAGGAACCGCCCTTTTTAATACCATACAATATTGGTTATTAGGAAGGATCGCATGAGATTTGCGGTTGTCTACGTAGGTTGTCGTTCCGGGTCCATATATGGGTGCACACGGAACTAATCGTTGACGATTGAGGCACCGATAGGGTCCCAGGGTTGGAATACTATATTTTCTGTTATGTTTAGCAACTAACCCATTGGAAAATACTAATTATGAAATGTTTCATCCTAATTTCTTCGTAACGTGCCTGAAAGCAACGGATAAGCTATGCGACAAATGATAAATCATAGCGAAATCCGGAAAACTTGAAAAACATAATAAGAAATAAATAAATTGCAGAATTCAGATCCAAAATATCCAAGAGGTAATGCAAAAGTAAAAGTGAAGAGATTTTCAAATGTTTTCTGTAAAATTGAAAATGAAAGGAAGTTCAAACGTTTTCTGTAAAATTGAAAATGGAAGGTCGATATGGTGGAGTTGGCGATAGAAGGAAATGAAAATAATTGATGTTTAGTAAAATTAAACATGCAAAGAAAGGTGAAAAGGGAGATGGAAGTTGAAAATAAATTTGGAAATTGATAATTGTGGAACGAGCGAAGTTTGGAAATGATTTGGAGATTAAAAAGAGAGGAATTTTCCAAGAAAAACGAGAGTCATTCAAAAATAATTGGAAATACGTAACAACAACTTGGCACGAAACGAAAACTTCAAGGTGAATCAGAAATGTTTGATGAAAATTTTATTGCTGTTTCCTTTTTATATCCCTTGCATGACAGGATAAAAACAAAGTCGAAAAATGCAAAAGTAGGCTAAAAGTTGGTCAGGATGGCCGAAAATTATACGTCCTAAGAACAAACACAGCAAGCTTACACTTGGATACAAGAGAAGATATCCGAAATACGACGCAAATGGATATAAAATTGCTGTTATTCTGTGTATTAGTTTAAGTTTTCTCTCCAGAAAACATCTAGAGAAATTCAACATGATTTTATTATTTTTTTTACAAGGTATCAATAAACTAAGAAGGGGATAAATAAAGATGGTATGATTTTGAAATAAAAAGAAAATAGTTATACGTCATAAGAAAATATACAAATTGTATAAGAATGTAAACTGATTTGCATGGAAAGGTTGCATGACATGAAATGAATGATCTTATTACTAAAAATTGTGACGAGCATGATGATTTAATAATGAATACAAATTGATATTTTGTCATAAACAAGCTGTAAAGTGAACGGTTGGACATTTTTTTTTTGGGAGAAAATGTTTTCAAATTGTATAATGCATGAAATTCAACAATGTTGAGAAGTGTAAAACGAAAATCTATGAATGATTATTGATGTAAAAATTGTCATAAGTCAAGGGTATGAAAATAATGAAAAATCATTTTAAGTATTTGGCGGCAGATGTTCTGAGATTAGTCTGAGACTATGGGCTTTACGGTAAAAGAAAAGGCAATTTTGGCATTAAAATTTAAATTGAACATCACATAAGAATGCGTTCGAATCATGTGTGGACAGTTTTACCCCAGTTTCTTATCAGGGGAGGTTTCTGACGCCAGCTTTTTAGGCAAACTTAATCAAAAGCTGCGGTGGTTGGGACAAGTATTATGTGATGGGTTTTGATTTAAAATAGAAAAAATATAGGGAAGCAAAGAATTCCTAAAAGGAATACTTAGCTTCTGAATAGAAGGGGATATTGGAATGGTATTATATTAGCATAAATTAATATTCATATAAAATATTATATAAAGATATCAAGCTGCATTTATTATGCAAACTGTTCATAATTACTATTATAAATCAAAGCAGTGCATGAATAGCACAATAATTATTAAAAGTATAAACTGAAAACAGAGTGACAAAAATGGCTAGAGAAGCCAGGTTCAGAACATCGGCGCCAGTGCAAGGTTAAGCAATTAAGATTGAGGTCAACACGGATAATAGGAGGGTAATCCTTTGTACCGTTCACCAGCAAACCACTTTAGATAATTACAGAATGCACAGAGTGAGTGACATATCTGAGCTAGCAACCTTGGAAAGTAGAGCAGAGTTGACAGGTGATCCTAATAGGTATAATTATTATAAGTGGATAGGTAATTACGGGCGAGAGACAAGACAGATAGGAGAAAGTAAGTAATGGGTCTATTAACTGATGGAATGTAGACAGAAGTTATAAAAAGGGAAAGGGCTTAAGTGAAATTATGTTGTTACCAGTGTGAGATCATCGGCTTTGTGTGTTACGGTCTGCTCCTCCTGTCTTGGCTCGTGAAAGTGCGCCAGCGTTGTGGTAGTGCCGGAAATCTGACGGACGACGCCGCCTAGGCTATATGGATTGCAGCTAAGTTGATATTGTAATATCATAGAATTGTAGTTGAATGCTAACAGTATATTACCTTAGCAAAGCATAATCAAGTATAGTGTTTACTTATTGTTGTATTAAGCAGCAATTATTAGGAGTAATAATTGATGATTAGCAATATGAATGTGTGTTGACTTCAGTCTTATTGTTATTAGAGCATAGGCAATCTTGCTAAAAGGGTCTATTTTAAATTAACGTAATTGACCAGTTCTGGGTTGAGATTGTGGACTATGCTTAGCTGAAATAAACGGATTATTAATCATTTGGTGTCTTTGGTCTTTATATAATTCTAGTGCTTTCCATTACAAAGTGTATACATCAATCTTGACAATTTAAGTGGGTTTAACCAAAATAAACCCATAACACATTGGTGGCGGGCTAACTAGTTTTTTGGCTGCTCATTATTCCGCATTTCTGAAAAAATAAATCTCCTGCATTCTCGTGCGTGATGCCCAGGCGACAAACAAAGCTGATATATTTCTTCTTGCTCTCGGTTTCTGTTCGACTCGAATCTTGGTGCGTTTGAATTTACTGTAGGACTTCTCGTGTAAGCCGGATTTGAGCCCCGAAACGTGCGCTCACGAAACCAACATATAGCTTCATGAAGTCCGGATTTGGAACAAATGCCACAAGGCAGTTCCTGATTAGGCCTAGGTGAAGACCTTTTCCTCCTGCTATCTCTGGCTACGTGTCCCACTAAGCCACATTCAAAGCACTCTCTTCTCTCTGTAGTTGCTTGTCTTCTTCCTGAAAAAGTGTTATTCTGAAAAAATTGTCCTCCATATGTACCCCTGTGGTTGTTTCTCCCTTGTGTATCCCTGTACCTACACTGTCTTGTGTGGTGATTACTATTTCTGCAAATTGAACAATATATATTGGCATTGTATTCTCTGCTCTCCCCTGTATCTGTCATTTGGACTGTTATTCATATTCTGCTGATTATTTTCATATGACTCATTGTTTCTGTTTCTTTGTTCATTATTCAGCCTGTTTACTCTGTCATCTACTTTATTTATTTCTGACTTTAATTGTTCCCCTAATTCCATTATTTGGTTGCTTATGGGGTATATTTCTGTATTTGCAGCATTTATTTTCACATTTTGACCTGTACTGTTTGTTTGTTTATTTGTTTGCCCATTTCAAACTACATCTGGACTCCCTTTAAGCTTTAGCAATTGCCTATTATGTTCTGCCAAAAGTGCATATTCTTTAGCTTCTTTCATCGATTTAGCATTTTTCCCCAATACTTCTTGTCTTAATGGTTCTTCTACTCCTAAAACAAAGTGCATTGTGCATTGTGCTAACGCAGCATCTTTAAGTGCTTGGTTAATGTGTGTTGCATGTGCAACGCATGGATCAACAAAAGTTACTGTGTCTAGGCATAATTCCTCTAATTTTGTGGCATAGGCCATTACATCATCATCTTTTTGTTGTTTGTAGTTACGGTACCTTTCAAGTTTGATTGTCATTGGTTCTACTGCAAAACGTTTTACTAATTCAGCACTAATGTCATCAAACTTCGTTAAGTGTTTTACTATTTTATCTTTCCACAAAAATTCAGCTGTGGCCCCAGTGGCCTTAATTTTAAGGATCCCTACAACCTGATCATCATTCCATTTTCCCATTGTCTTAATTTGAGTTACTACTGCAATCCAATGCTTAATGTCTCCTTTCCCATCAAAATTTGGAACTAATCCCGCTAATGCCCTAGCATTTGTTTGTGCTGGCGTAATTTTAGCCATTAAATCCTTAAATTGTTGATCAGAAAACTGTGTAGCCATTTTGACTCTTAATTGTACCTCAAATTAAAAAAAAATTCATTCAATCTGCGTCACAATCCTTCACAAAGAAAAAAAAATTGCTTCACAATTGCTTAAAAAAAATTACCAAGTACACTGCTTCTTAAAAATTCACAAACAACACTGTTTCAGTACCAAAAAAAATTACACCTTTAAAATTCACCTTTAAAAATCTCAAACGTTATTCATAAAAAGCATCAAAAACTAAGCATCAACTCAAAATCTACCAACAATGTTTTAAAAATACTTCACAAACTCTTATTTCTTACTTCAAAAATTCGTACTTCAAAATTCGCATTTGGCACAAAAAATGTTTATTTCGATTGGCTTTAAAATTAACTTCAGGTACTTAAAATCACAATCTACTTTAATTGGCAATTATTTCAATTACTTATTTGTTCGTTTCTGGCACTTACTTCATTTGGCACAAATTCGCAAAATTTTGGCACAAACCCTAACTAAAATGCATCCTATCATAATCATAAATTTTGACTTATTTTGCACAGTATATGTAATTACTACTACACCACAAACCCGCTTGAAAAAAAACTTTTGCTCCGTCAAAAGGATTAAAAAAAAATACACAAAACTATTTATTCCAAAAGCAGTTCGAAACCACTGTCTGACACCAATGTGAGACATCGTGTTTTGGGGGCTAACGTGAGGGTAAAGTATATGCCCTTTTAATGCTTAATGCCTCGTTGATTCTTTACATAAGATCGAGCTGGGTTGACACTGCGAGCGTTACCGGACGTATTGGATAAGAAAAGGAAAGCACATTCTTATTAAAAAACCTTAATAATTAAACCGATAATTAAGTTAATTGTTTTGTCAGGATAGTTGATTAATTAACCATTAATCTTTGAGGCCAACCCGTCTCGTCCTTAAATTTATTTGTTAATGCAAGATTCTAAAACTGTATTTTCTGTGCAAAATAACGAAACCATGTGGCAAACTCGAAACATGAAAACCAACAATTTATTTAAATAAAGAAAACAATAATTCAACGGTAATTGTACAAACAATTTAAATTTACGAATGACGTAAATTTATTTTAAAGAAATCGTCGTCTATCTTCACAATTTACCAACCAAAATTCTTCCATATTTAAATTCCAAGAAAACATAAAATAATACCAAAAATGTAATACTCTTTGCTTGTTTTTCAAGCCCTGAATTTGGTCCTATAAAGTTGTTACTGTTTCCTCCGGTTTATTCCGGGCATCCCCAGTCTTCAACCTTCTTGAGGATATGTTGCCAATTTTATTACACAATGTTTGTCAACTCCTAAAATTACTGTGTGCAAGCTAATCTAAACATCTTAGCTTATTAAATTAATGAGCCACATCGTTTCTGATTAAGTCCAAAATAAAATAAAATTGTTATTAAATTCCCTATTTCATTTTAAGTCCTCCTATCCAATACTCTCTCAAACATGTTGCTTGGTCTGTCGTCTTTATTGAGGTCAGAGAACCAGAGTTTCACGATCGCGTTAACTGTTCATCTTGTTGTCTACGGTAAAGTTCATTCGTTGTCGTCTAGGGCATCTTGCACTCTCGTAAAAGGTCGGACAAGCAAGTGTCCACCGTGTTGTCATCATCGCTGGCAGTCGGGGAGAGAGAGCGAATGATGCGCGTAATGCCTTTTTACTCTGTTCGCTGGTCACCGTTTATCATAGAATTAAATATATTATATTGTTGCACCAGAGAGGGAACATTCGCTTCAAAGCCTGTCCGTGCGTTATCACCGCCGCCAGGAGCCAGGTCGGCGCCACCGTCGATTTGAAAACGACTTCGTTCGGACTAGAGGTGTGCGCCCCCAACAGCCAAATCAAACGCAACTTACGCCGCCGCTGGCAGATTCAGATCCTGTCATTGCGTTTAAGTGTTAGTTAGTGTCTAAGACTTACTAAAAGATGAAGTATACATTTATTTATGCTTTCGAAATAACTGAACTACTTGGAACTTGAAACAAAATTTGGCAGATTGGAAACATTATGCTTCATTGTGATGTACTTCAATGATTTACATGCTAAAAATGAAATAAAATAAGTTGGATTATTTCATTTTGCAACAGCAAATGTGAAGTGGAACAGCAGAGCAAAGGGAGGGAGCGGGGTGGAAAGGGGCAGCCCCCCCCCTCCCCCACCCAGCCACCCCTTCTAAAAAAACTAACAAAACGAGTCGAGTGGGAATAAAAATCACGTAAACGGTTATTTGCTATTTTATTCAAAACTTTGATGCCATACATGAC
>JAHWFP010112371.1:25374-43672 GCA_023313725.1 Lithobius niger
AAGTTGTTGGAAACTTCGCACTTTGTTCAGAACAGTTGATGAACTTCGAAGTTTGGTCTTTTGCCCTCTTCATCGGTTGGCTTGCTTCCATTGTGAATGTGTAGCTTCCATTGTGGTTGCCTTGCTTCTGCTTCGTTCTGAGTGCTTAAGGGGAATTGACTACTGTACAGGTTGCAACAATAGGTCGCAACCGGTGTAGTCCGTCTTTATTCGCGACCTTTGCGTCAGGTTGTGTGAGGTGGAGGTCGATGGATTCCCTCAGATGATGGGTTTCATGCGAAGATGCCCTGAATGTTATAAGTTACCATGGTCAATTAACTCTTGTGTGGATCCATGCGGTAGAATGCGCGTCAGAGAGGAGAAGAAGTTGGTTAAGGAAGGACTCGGGTGGTTGTAATAACTAGTCGTCAGTCATTTCTATTCAATAGAGCGGAGTAATCAGAGTTGCAGTTATTTTCGAAAAGGTAGAAGAATACCCTATGATGGTTTAAATCAGGGCATTGGGTTTTCCCGGAGATAAACGGTCGAAGGGATTAGAAGAGTGAAGGCCACCTTCTGCCGAAGGGCAGGTTGGTTTGTGGCAGACTATTGGTTGAAGTAAGAAAGTCGGCCGAAAGCAAAGGATAGAGATTCCGTGTTGAGTTTCTGCCGAGTTGAGAGGAGGAGGCGAAATCTTGTGCCGACTAGAAGGCAGGAGAGGCGGGAGGTGTCATGGTTTCAATGAAAAGAGCTCCTGCCCCCTGGTGACGAGTGGCGGCTGCGGTAGTCAGGAGTTGCGGCTCGCTCCTGCTGGTTGCGTTGGCCGGAGCGGGGGCGAGGGGGAACGGGCCGAATGGGATGTTGATTTTTTGGCTGAAAATAGGAGTTAACTTTCGGACGGTGTCAAGCTGGGAAGAGGAGGCGAAGTCTTGCGCCGGCTGGAAGGCAGGAGAAGAGCTGCGGCGGTCAATAGTTGCGGCTCGCTCGCTGGTTGCATTAGCCGGAGCGGAAGCTAGGGGAGACCGCCCGAAGCGCTGTTGGTTTCTCGGCTGAAAGTAGGAGTTAGCTTTTAGACGGTGTCAAGCTGGGAAGAAGAAGCGGAGACTTGTGCCAATTGAAAGGCGGGAGAGGAGCTGCAGCGGTCCGGAGGGGCCGTATGGTAAGAGGAGGGTGGAAGGAGTTACCTTCTTTCGGCCGAGATGAGGTGACTATCGGTCGGAGTTTGGGGCCTTACGGCCGGGTGAGCAGTCTAAACGTGGTGAGGCGATGACCAGTATGAAGGCTTGAGTGGTGGGCTGGAGCAACCATGAGCTTTCGGTCGGTTGTAAGGGAGCAGGAGGCCGACCGTGGGGAGACGGATCTTCCGGGAGGAGACCAGCGGGCTGAATGGAAGAAAGAACCTGATTGTCATCGGGGTGAGGCGAAGACCGGCGTGTGGTAGGCTGGGGTGACAAATGAGTTGTCGGTCGGTAGTGGGCGGACAGGAGCCGACGAAGTGGTCAGCGGGTAGCCAGGACTACATCAAGGCAGGGTGGCGGCCGATGGTTCAGGGTGCCGATGGAACGGGGATCCGGCGAGCAGGCGGAGGGTCGCGCGGATCATGAATGCGAAGTGGGCGTAATGCAGCGTAGCCGGAGGTTACCTGGTGTAGGCAGGACACCTAAATGGCAGGGCAGCCGTCTTCGGAGTTCCTTGGTGAGTGGGCTTACGTCCAGTCCAGGGCGGCATCATAATCGTAAAACGGACGAGAGACGTGGAGAGGACAAAAGGCTCGCAGCTTAACGGGACTTCACCCTGGGAAAAACGGCACCGCAACCGTGAGGCGGACGAAAGAGGTGGATGCTGGGAGAGCAACGGCGACGTCGTCAAGAAGCGTCAGGGCGGCGTCGAGATGAACTGGTGCCCGGAGAAGGTTGCAGGGAGGGATCCGAGGACAAGTTCATTGGTGGCAACACAAAATGGTGACCCAGGAAATCGGAAGACAAGCAGTCGGGGTCAGATGTAGGGCCCCTTATGGGGCTCCAGCAGCAAAAATGCGGACAAACGACGCTTGAGGTTTGGCTGGCATCGGGGTTCCGTGATGACGCACACGTAGCGGAGGGCCAAAGGGCGAGCCGAGGCGAAGCATGGACGTCAATGAGGCGGATGAAAGATGGCGGGGAAAACCACAGGCAGGGGCCGTCGATGGATGATCCAGTTTGCGGCTGCTGCTCAGGCTGGCATGGAAAAGACCGTGGAGCTCCAAAGGCGAGAGGCTTGAGCAACAACCCCAACTTGACGGCGACGTCCCAGCCATGGGCAGACTGGAGGCGGGCTGAAGAGTGGAACGTACAGTAGCTACGGCATCAACGAGGCGGACGAAAGACGGCGAGCCGGAGGCAGGGGCCGACAGTCGATACAGTCCATTATTGCATCCATGGCAGGCCTGGAAAGACGAGGAGTTCAATGTCATGGCGGGAGAGGCGAGAGGCTGGAGCAACAAACCCGGCTAGACGGCGACGTTCCGTCTATGGGCAGGCCGGAGACGGGTCGATTAGAGCGTGCGGAAAGCTACGGTATCAACGTGGCGGACGAAAGACAGCGAGGGAGCAAGAGGCAGGGCCCGTCGATGGACGATCCAGTTCACAACCGCTTCCACGGCTGGTCCGGTGAGACGTGAAGCTTCAAAAGGACTAGGTCGAGGGGTTGGAGCAACAACTTCGACTCGATGGACGTCCCGGCTATGGGCAGACCAGAGACGGGCCGGGAGTGGAGCGTGCGGAAGCTAGGCGGACGAAAGACGGCGAGGGAGGCGGAGGCAGTGGCCGTCGGTCGACGATCCAGTTCGCAGCGGCTTCCACGGCTGGCCCAGTGAGACGTGGAGCTTCAAATGTCGAGGTGGGAGGCGAGAGGCCGGAGCAACAACCCCGACTCTACGGCGACGTCCCGGCTATGGGCAGACCGGAGACGGCCCGAAGAGCGTGTCGTGTGGAGGCAGTAGCCACCGTAACGGGACCTCAATGGCGGTATCAAAGCCGGAAGGCGAACAGAAGGTGGATGAAAGCCAGGGGAGGAATGGGGCCTGGAAGCTTGCTGGAAGGCGGAAAGCCTGGAGCGTCATGGTGAACGGTCCACAGGAAGCGGATGAAAGACGAGAAGGGCTAGAGATGGCAGATGTCCAGTAACGGAGGTGATAGTCATCCACGGCAGCTAACGATGAGAAGATAAAGATCAGGCTCGGAGCTGGAGGCGACGACCAGAAAGAGGTGCAGGCGGCTTCCGTCTTGGTTCTTCACTCAAACGTGGGTTTAGCCATGAATGAGACGAGCAGCAGAGGACAGCAACTTTGTCTTGGTTTTCACTCGAGACGTGGGGCAACCACGGTCGAGACAGGCAGCAGAGACGCAAACGACTTCCGTCTTGGCTTCCGTCTCAAAACGTGGGTAATTTCTAACCACGAATGAGATGAGCAGCAGTGGCCAGCAACAGATGTCTTGATTTTCACTCGAGACGTGGGGTTAGCCACGCTCGAGACAAGCAGGAAAAGGTGCAAACGCTTTCCATCTTAATTCTTCACTCAAAACGTGGGTTTTAGTCACGAATGAGACGAGCAGCAGTGGACAGCAGCTGATGTCTTGATTTTCACTCGAGACGTGGGGTTAGCCACGCTCGAGACAAGCAGGAAAGGTGCAAACGCCTTCTGTCTTGAGTCTTCACTCAAAACGTGGGTTTAGCCACGAATGAGACGAGCAGCAGTGGCCAGCAACAGATGTCTTGATTTTCACTCGAGACATGGGGTTAGCCACGCTCGAGACAAGCAGGAAAAGGTGCAAACGCTTTCCGTCTTGATTCTTCACTCAAAACGTGGGATTTAGCCACGAATGAGACGAGCAGCAGTGGACAGCAACAGTCTTGGTTCTTCATTCCAACGAGGCCTCGAGTCTTGTCCCAGTTGGTGGAAGCTTGATCAGGATGACATCGAATAAACAAACCAGGTAGAAAATACAATCGTTGTCGGAAACAATCGAAACCGAAACGAGTGTAAGGTGGTGCACCTGCAACACGGTACACCCGGGGTCTGGTGCAGGAAGCGGCCGAGTGAGCTAAGCTTGGTCGAGGCGTGATGGAGGGACGGCCGGAAGGGCGAGGGCGCTCCGACAGAAAGCCACGAGCCGAAAGTGCCAATGTAGATAGCCGGATTGGCGATGAGTGTCGGAGAAGGTCGACGAGTGACACGGGGTGAAAGCAAACTAATACCAACTGAAAGTGCTGGCTCCGTCGGGCGTGTCGGCGGGAAGAGCGGAGGCCGGTAAGTCGGTAGAGTTCGCCAAAAGCCGCAAGTCGGAGATGCCGAGAGTAGGCAATCAGCCGGGGCGGCGGCCGATGCGGCGACCAGGGCGGACGAAAGACGGGGAACAGAGCGGCCTGGAGGCGACAGACGACGCGATCGTTGGAGGAAAATGAATGCCGATAGCGTGCACGCTGTCGCTTTTATAAGGGAGGACTGCCACGCGCATGCGCGGCAGGGGCATGCAAGCAGGCGGCTGCGCACCGGAAGAAGCCTCCAGGGGAACAATCACATTCGAGGAATGTAATGCTAAATTATCAGGTTAAGATGTTTTGGCAACAAAGAAACCAAATTTTGAAATGCTGTATACGTTGAGCAAAATTTAATACAGAATTACAACGTAATCTTGCTGGCGTAAACCGAGACTACAGGGAGTTTGCGAAGCGGGCTGAAAAGGCAGGCGTAGTAGAGGTTTACCCAGAAATATGATTTCAGATTTATGCGGAAGTTGTAACAGGATGCAATACACCAAAAGTAATGAATATTGCATACATTTAGTAAATAATTAACATAAGCTGACCAAATTAATTTCTTTTTGTGTAAATTTTTCCAAAGCAACAAAAGTCAGGAGTATTATTGAATCTTACTCACACAATGCAGTTAGGCCATCAAATGGACACTGACAGGAAAAATCGGCAAAGTGCAAATTAATCGGGAACTATAGTTTGTCGAAATATAAAAAATCTATTCTAACGAGTTAAGGGCGAAAACTGCATGCAAATTTTGGCGTGCATTTAGTTTATACGGATCGGTTAGCAATTTTGCAGAAAGCTGCGAATTTTCTTTTTATGGGAAAAATTGGGATTATTTTTCAGCAGGGGTTATCACTAAGTTGTCAACTTTGTGTAACATCTCAAGAGCGTGCCCATCGCACTGGGTCCTTGTTGGTTAACGTGTGTATTAATTTCACAACGCGGACAATCAGGCTGACCAAGCTCTCTACAGAGCTTTCATGACCTGTCACAGAGTGGGCCATGGGTTTCTCCTAAATCTAGGCCTCCTTTACCGTGATGATGACGGTGGCAACCGAGCATACGAATGAGATGCTGGGAGTTCCAAACCCGAACGCAAGGCATCATTGAATTTGCCCAAATCATAAAATAATAACGGGACATAAAATTAAGAAAAAAGTGGTTTAGTCATTTTAGTTGGAGATGCTGTTGATGAATTTTTAGTCAACCCTATGTGGCGACGATAAGCATCTAACGGAACCTAATTGTTACGGTAGGTGCTTCTGAACCACGGCACTTGTAAAATTTTAAAATCACCTACTATTAACATGAAGAAAAAAAATTGTTGCCACAATATGGCGTTACCATGCTCAAAATTTCCGAAAATTCAAGTTAACCTATTCCAAACGAAAATTCGCGATTATTTTTTGGATGGCAAATCTGCCTGAATCTAAGGAGTTTGAAATGAATAAAAAAGTGCAACATTAAAATCCGCTATTTAACGCTCAAGACAATAGTAATTTTAACTTAATTATTCATGGCTGGAAAAAATTCACAGACTGTAATGACGGATTGGTCAAGGTGGTGTCAACTGCCAGCAGCGACTTCCCCCACCATTTCGGCCGTTCCACATTAAACAATTATTGCTTCATTTTCCAACTAATTATTTTGAGTAATACGATACCGCTCAAGTGCCTTGGGGAAGAGTTGGGAGGGCATAAAATTTGTGGTTTAGGAACTAATAGCAGGATTCAAATGACCGTAGGTTAATTTTTTGTCGGTGTCCATCCTTTTTCAATAGTGCAAATTGGTTCATGAGAATTTTGATCAACAGAAATTGATGAGTCTATACAAAATAAACAAAATGAACATTTTTGTAAGGATTCATTTGCTCACAAAAATGCTCGCCTGCCACGCGGGCGGCCCGGGTTCGATTCCCGGCCGATGCACCAAATTAACTGTAGGGGTTATTAATACATGTGACAGTTCCCCGTGCCAACCCCACAGTTAAGGGACTTGCTTGAAAATGTGTTGTGGTGCTAATCAAGGGGTTGCGGGAATTCCAAATTAATCTTAACTGATGGAACAAGGCTCGTAGTCATGGTTCAGTTTTGGTGTTAGTTTAATGTTAAATATGAGCGACCGTGTGCTCAGGCTCGCCTGAAGTTCAAGGGCGACACTAACATTGGCTTAGGGCCCTAAATGGAATGTCAACGGCATTAAGCTTACTTGGGAAAATTTGGATTAGTTATAGTTCCAGGCTATTTCATTCGTTGACTGCTAAACTAAGTAGCTACGGGGTTGCAGTGCTAAACTAGCAACAGGGTTGGTCAGGTTTGAATTTAAGTTCGGGGATTGGGGATATTGGGAAAAATTCTAAATATACGGCCCAAATTACCTTTGGATCTGGGATAGGAGGGCAGAGGTGGAATGAAGTTTAGGCTAATACCTAATTGTTAGGAGCACCAGGCAGAAGACCAAGCGAGCTCGAGCCTCTACAATTGATGTCAAGCATTATGTACAGACAATTCATAGCTACGTATTGTTACAACAATTGATCAAATAGGATTATTTCAACTAACGATGAGTATTAATTTTGGAGTGACAATGGCACATTACAATTTGACGTCATGTGGACTTCGGGCTTGGCAGATTTCACAAATGACATCCTCAGTGTAACCTTGCTGGTGTGGCATAATTTCATCGTTGAGATCCGGAATTAAACTCGCAACAAACAATAGATCAATTACAATAGTTCATGTTGCAAGAATGTGCGGCATTTCTCGGTCGCTTTGAAAAGGAGTCCCAATTAGTGTTTATTCAACTGGAACGTTTTTAGCCTATAATGAGTAATATTCATGCTTTAATAAAAGTGTGATACATATGAAAATATGTACATAATTAGTCATATTGTTTCTGTTATAAAAACCATTATTACCAAGTAAAACCCTTACATAGCCCCTTACCATTCGAAAATCAAGGTATCTTTTAATAAGATTTCTAAATTTTCTCCGATTCCAAACCCGACTTCTTTATCAACAGTAACCACTTCGCATGATATTAGCAAGAAGCTTGCATTTCACCAACCGGCCCAATTAAATTCTTTTAAGTGGCTGTGCGCGGGGAAAAAAAACCCTTGATGAGGGCAAAAAGGTCCCTCGCAGAGATCAGGGTGCCTATCATGCGATTGTGAGAATAATTTTTATCAACAATGGATACTTTTAACATGGGTGGAATTTATTTAATTTTGGTAACATCCGTTATGTATGTAAAGTATGTAAGCATGCAAGATCGAGACCCTCAATTCTATATAAAATGAACGCAATATTTCATGAAATCATAACTTGAATCTAGATCTAAAAGAAATTACAATAATTTTCTTCGTGTCGAAGTTTGTTTACATTTCTCCTCTCCAGTTTGATGTCAAGGTGTTATCATCTGCGTGGTCTACTTTCTTCAGACTCGGTGCGGCCTTGCAAGGTCGAGGAGGAGCAAAGTCCCACCTCTGAGTTGTTGTTAAAGCAACTGGACCACTCCCGTCGTTCTGCCTCACTAGATAATGAGAAGAGAGATTTACGTTATATGGCTTGCTCGTTGAAGCGTAACTTTCCCATGGTATCTCGTGATTTGCCTCTTCGGGTTTTGAAGAAAGTCACCTGGTGTCAAACGTGACACGAATTTTGTTCTTTAATTTTCGTATCAAACTTGAATACTTTTTTTTCTTGTATTCTTTAAAATTCGTCATGAGTTGATTTTCTCATTTACGTTTTTCAATTTCATTTCCGTATGTTTGTGATATAAAAGGCAACGAGATTTCATCGGGTTACCATACCAATGCATATTTCGTAAAACATTTCCACATTCATCACATTCATATCGCCAAGAAATTTTTATAATTCTTTTACATAGTTTCCACTGCTTGGTCCTTTACTGAGATTCAAGCTGGCGATTTATCACTTATCTATCTAAACAATATTATAGCATAGAACAAAACGTCAAGGTGAGGAAACGGGCGGGGGGGGGGGCAAGTTTTTTAGTTTGACTTGTCAAAACATATGCCCCTTAAATGTAAAGCAACCTGCATCCCCGACTGAAATTCGTCGTATGTGCCTTTAATGTGTTCACTGTTAACTTTGACCAATTTTTTCATAGTGCCTCAACAATTTTGAGTGAGTTAAAATCAGTTACGTTTTGGTCTGAAGGTACAAGTTTAGACTGCATGTTGCACATGCACATGTGTGGGTGAGTCCCTTTTGACTACTGCTCCGGTAAGAGATGTAATCACAAAATATGCCCCGCCGATAAGCAGAATTTAATAAATGGTGTAGTGATGTTTCCCAACCCTTTGACTAGTTATGCTCCAGTCCAGTGTTCAACACACTCCGCTGACAAGCATAGCCCTGTTAGAGAACTTAAATGTAATTTGTAGTCATTACATAAGTACTTGTTCATAATAATAATCCCGAGTCTGAATATTTCCTGGGTCCCTTTCGAAGCTACTGTAAGCTATGTGTGTGAGAATATCGTGGTAAAAATAGCAACTTTAGAGCTCTGCATTTTTGTCGCAGAATCTCAGTGTAACACTTGTTACCTGGGAGACCTTTCATTTGAAAGCTCCAGTCTGAACGAAAAGAGTGCCATGTAACCCGCTCCGGATTTGATATCCGTCCTGTATGCGGGATACCTAATGGATCCAGTCAAGACCTTATATGTCTTGTAATAGCTGTAGGATTTTAATCCAAATTAAAATTGCTAGAATTGCAGCCACTAGAGCTATGAATTAGTATCATGTACGTTTTCTTTACTTTTCATTTTCTAGATATAATTCGAATGCGGCAATAAGATATGATCTGAAATGCAAGGTTCCTAAAGAACCCGCCTAAAATTCTTAATAGAGCAGTACGTCATGGCCCATTAACTGCATTTGTTAATTTGGAAGAGGCAGACTTGTCAGGCTAGGTTCGCTATTTGGAAAACATTCAGACAGTGATATTGTGATCACAATTCACTACCAAGGAAGTTAATCAGTAGAATAGGTCGTCAAGAACTTGTTTGACTGCTGAACAAACCAGGCAGCAAATAACCCGTTGCTATGACGAGGAATGTAATGTCCTTAATGTGTATGAGATATCAGTAATCCAACTGAAAGTTACAAGTTATCCTATTTGCAAGATAACAAAAATTAATTACATGCTGTTCCTTCGATGTAATTTAAAGAAGTACGAGTTACTCTATTTGCGAGGTAACAAGAATGAATTACATGCCGTTCCTGCGATGTAATTTAAAGAAGTACGAGTTACCCCATTTGCGAGGTAACAAGAATGAATTACATGCCATTCCTGCGATGTAATTTCAAGAAGTACGAGTTACCCTATTTATTTATTTATTTTGCAGTATTGATTCAACAGGTACAAAACCCCATAACAGAATCAAGAGGGGAGGTGGCAAAAACAATGAAGTGAACATTTAAGATATATATTTGAAACTGACATGAATTTTGGGCGGAGTACCCTAGGATTATCGTTGTAACTCATATTTTTGATATGGCAGCTTTCCATTTGGAAAATATTGGAAATGGATTAAGGTTATGTTTGTTGCAAAGATTTGGCAGAGAATAGTGCCAGAGTCTTCTTTTATAATCAGTTCTAGTATTTGGGATGCTGAACATTTTGTTGGTTCTAGTAGCAACTGAGGGGACATGAATATAAAGTTGTTTTAAAAGTTGAGTGCAATATACTTTATTATGCAATAAATTGTATAAGAAGTTGAGGCCTAAAGATTTCCAAATTGCTGTAAAGTTGGAATTTGATAACTATTGCATAGCTCTTCGTACGTGTAGTTATCGTGGTTTATGCCACTTTTGAAACAAACATACCTAACAAAATTTCGCTGCACTCGCTCTATTTCATTTATCAAATAGATCTGTGAGGGATCTCACACAATGGACCCATACTACGCACAACAGCATTAAAAATAGTAATAATAGTTTTCGAATCTGTAACAAAGTAGAGAGACCTTTACAAAAACCAAGCATTTTGAAGGCTTTATACACTATAGCAGTGATATGCTGATTGAAAAGACAGGCTGCAAAACAATTCATTAACCGAGGAGACACGTTTTAACTCGATGTGGTTTAATGTGTACCTATAGGTAAGAGGGTTAAGGATTCTATAGAAGCAGAACATAATTACATGACACTTCTCAATGTTTAATTTTAAATTCCAGGTTCTGCTCCAAGTGGAGAGGCAGTCCAAAGCCGTTTACAATAAAGTATGATCATAGTCAGAGTAAATTTTGTAAAAAATCTTCAGATCATCTGCATAGGATAAGTGAGGGATACCACATTTACTTAAAGCTTCAGAGAGGTCGTTTATAAAGATTATGAAAAAAAAGTGGTCATAGAGCAGAGCCTTGAGGTACACCAGAACTAACTGGCATAGTCCGTGAAATATAACCATTTAAAATTACTCTCTGATGGCTGTTGTTTAAGTAGGATTTACACCAATTTAGAATCGAACCATGATAACCAAGTTTACTTAATTTATGAATAAGGAAATCGTGGCTTACAGTATTAAAAGCTTTAGCAAAGTCAGTATAGATACAGTGGTGGAACCACACATGTTTGGGCCCCCTCCTTCCTCTCGTCGTATAAATTTTCGGCCAGAACCATCTACTTTATAGTCAGGTATTAGAAATAAGCCATCAACGAAAATTATACACCAGAAAATAACGTAGTACAATAAGCCATCTTTATGCACTTAGGTTTCGTCGGAATGTTATGAACTGGATTCGAACTGGCAACCCAATTCGTCCCCAGATCACTGGAATAGCGTCTTTATCACTATGGCCGCCCTTCCATAGCCAGTAAATGATCGGCCATAGTGATAAAAACGCTATGCCAGTGATCGTGGGACAAGTTGGTTTGCCAGTACGAATCCGAGTTACGCCACTCCGATGAAATGAAAATGCATAAAGTTGGCTTACTATACTGCGTTATTTTCTGGTGTATAATTTCCGCTAATGGCTTACTTCCAATTTATCTGACTAAAAAAATAGATGGTTCTATCCGAAAATTTTAACGAAGGGAGAAAGGAGAGAACCCAAACGTGTAGTTCTGCCACTGCTTTAATGTTACTTTGTTATTAGCAGTTGTTTTGTTAACTTGACTGTTTTACCTTCTAATCTGTCATGCTTCTCAGTTTGAAGTTTTGGTTTCCAATTTCTCCAACGCAAATTTGCACTTTTTTCTTTTTTTTCGGGCTGCTCCACTGGTTCTACTTAACCCTTGACGACTGGATCTGGCTGATTTATCCCTATCCTACCTAACCCATAATAGAATCTCGTAAAGAAATGCCAAACAAATGGCTCCCGGCACGGCTCGTTTCGCAAAGTTTTACTTTCGGTATGAAGTAGTTGTCCCTTAGCAACCGAAGAGGCGAAACGAAAAAGGGGAAGGGAAGGAGGAATGGGATTCCCCACCGGTTGCTTTGATAGAACATGAACAGCGAAACATAGCGATCTAAGTCGATGCAAAACCACGACGTTCAATTTAAATAAATAGATAATATCGTGTAAATTTGTGTTTACTAAACGTAATGCATAATTACAAATTGTTATTTGCGCGACTTATTTCACGTCAGTTTAACTTTTTTTTCACTTTAGGAAATTTAGCGTCTGGAGATTGGAATTCCTCACTTGCATTCGGATCGTTTGAATGAGCGATTGGCTTGGGCCGGGCCGGGTCGGGCCCCCTTTGTTGCGGGCCCCCCTGCATTGCGGGTTTTGCGGTATGGTAGTTCCGCCACTGTATAGATAGCATCAACTTACTGTCCATCATCTAAAGCTTGAATAACGAAGTCCCAGAAAGTGCATAAATTGGTGGTGGTGGATTTGCCCTCACAA
The DNA here is from genome assembly GCA_023313725.1 of Lithobius niger. Taxonomy (NCBI): domain Eukaryota; kingdom Metazoa; phylum Arthropoda; class Chilopoda; order Lithobiomorpha; family Lithobiidae; genus Lithobius; species Lithobius niger. The sequence goes on from JAHWFP010112371.1 coordinate 37,534, forward strand.
AAGCCATGCTGAGCATCAGAAATATACTTTTTAGAGTGTTTGTACATATGTTTTTGCAAAAGTGTTTCAAACAACTTCGAAAAATATGATAATAGCGAAATTGGTCGATAGTTTTTAACTGATTCGGGGTTACCTTTTTTGAAAATGGACGTAATGTTTGCGATTTTAAGACAAGATGGGAAGGTTCCAACAGTTAAGGATTCGTTTAAATAATTTGTAAAGTGGAAGGGATATCTCCCAAGCACAATTTTTAAAAAATACTGGGGGAATGTTATCAGGGCCTTTTGCTTTATTGACATCACAAGCTAGCATTTGCATGTATATTTCTTGTCTGGTTAAGTTTAAATTACTAAATCACACGGTATTAACTTCGACAGTGTCATGTAAGATGGTGTCAGTGATTATGCCAGAGTTGAGATTTGTATAAACGCTATGAAAATAATCGGCAAATTCATTTACCTGATTCTCGACATCAACTAGACGATTGCCATTTTTATTTAAAGCTGAAATATTATTTTTAGTTAAATGCAGATTTTTTATATATCTCCAAAATGATTTGGAATTATTTCTATTTTTGAGGCCAGCATACATGTTTTTTAAGTAGGTTTTCCTGCCGTTAGAAATATGTTGTTTAACTTGTTTGTGCACAGCTGAGTAATTGGCATAATCGTTTGTGTGTTTACTTTTAAGATATTTTCGTCTTAAAACGGTTTTTTGTTTAATAGGTTTCACTGCGTCTCGGTCAAAATAAGTAGGGAAAGGTTTTTTCCTTCTTTGTTTTTTTGGCACAGTAGAAGAAATTACTTGATTTAAAGCTTTGTAAAAAGCTGTCCAGTTTGAGAGGTAACAAGAATGAATTATATGCCGTTCCTGCGATGTAATTTAAAGAAGTACGAGTTACCCTATTTGCGAGGTAACAAGAATGATTTACATGCCATTCCTGCGATGAAATTTAAAGATTGTACACAGATGTCACTTTCTCTTGCCATACGTTACGATTCTGTATCTGAACCGCCTAACGTATGTGCAAAATTTACAGTCCACTATTAAATTGGAAAGTTTTGGGTTGTCCATCTTTGTGCTTCTATCCACAGGCCGTACCGTCGTTTTTGAACAACTATTTCTTGTCCCCCCCCCCCCAAAAAAAAATCTCTTCTGTATGTCTAATTTGTGTCACCAAATGTAATTTTATCACTCATTACAGAAACTCCTCTGCATGTTTAAACAATATCGTCATATTTCCCTTGTGTAAACATAATTTTCAATCTTTATCTATTCACCATGAGTAACAAAATATTTTGTCCATGTAGTAACCATCTGTAACACTAGTGGTATGTTTCGAGCTATCAGTGTAATTAAGTCTAAATCTTTCGATTAAAGCGCGTAGTTCGAATTAAAAAAACTACCCCCGTTACAAGTTAGGGTAGTGCATTATCAATGTCCGTGGCAAAGAGGACGTAGGGTGGGGTTTTTCATTAACATAAAACTTCCATCATCTTTGATAAGGAACACTTATCTTTTAATTTATCCTAGGATCAAAGTTCTGATTTGATCCTCTCCTTTAACGATTTGTTCTCTCCACTCTTCTCGTCCTCTGCCATCCTGACCTTTTTTTTTATCATGCAGTTGGTAATGTATGTTTCTGGAAGACATAAATATAAACCACATGAGTCATGTTGTCAAACAAGATTTCCAAGTTATAAACATGTACCACTATTAGTTCAAGGGTTTGTTGGTATGTTGACATGTTTGAAAATAAAGAATTTTAATCATACATAAATTAGTGTGTTTGGATCTTGATTGAAAAGAACATTTTGCCAGCCCCCAGCCAGGCCAGCAAAAAATGGTTTCTTTTGCTGAAAAAAGTACTATACCTGTCAATTTTAGCATTATTGTTTCAATGGTGCTGTTGGATGCTTGAGATTTGAATAGCCTCCTCAGTGACCCAACTGCACATGTGCATGCACGGTCCTCCCTATAAGAGTGGCGGCTATGCGGGCTCGTCATCTCTTTGTCTCTTAATTGTGCCAAAAGATGACTCGAGAGGGGAAGCTGGGAGGGGCCTAAGGTATAGTACTTTTTTCAGCAAAAGAAACCATTTTTAGCCAGTCTGGCGGGGGGGGGGGGGACAAAATGTTCTTGCTTTGTGCTGTAAAAGTACTATACCTGTCAATTTTAGCATTGACAGGCCGACCTCGTCAAATTAGGTGGCGGGCACCTTTTGAGCGAGTTCCCAGAGGTTCTGAGGCGGTTTGTCACACATGTCGTTCACGTTGAGGGTTCAACTGGGTGGTCCATCTGTGAGGTGTGAGGTTGAGCCGTTTGGTGACGAGTCCTTCCCCCTTTTGTTGTTGTTTTTGTTTTATATATAAAGGGAAAGAAAAAGAGGTGGCATTTACCTTGATCTTCGTCTTCTGAGATGATGATGGGTGGGATTTGATGAGTATGTGGCGGTTGGGTGGAGGAGTTCCAGAATCTTTGGTTGAGAAAATTTTATCGTTTGGAGTTGATAGCAATGAGGCAAGTTGGAGAGATTCAAGTTCATGAGGATGCTTTGCATTTCCTTTCCTTTTAATTGTGTGTTCTTTTCTTTCTTCTTTTTTTCTTTTTTTTTTTTGAGTTAGCCGGCCTTGGTTTTTTCTCACTTTTCACTTTGAGGTCCGCGTCCCTGAAAGCATGCTACCCATGCTGAAAGGGAGAGGGCCTTTAAGGGAAGATTTGGGAATTTGGTAGATCGGTGAAAGACTTCTTGTTTCCTGTTTACTTTTTCCTGGTTTCACTAAAAAGGGACTTTTCTCTCTCGATTTTTTTTTTGATTTGGTTGAAATGAGTGGAAAACGTAGTGTTGTTCACTTTTTATTTTTTTTTGTCTATTTGGCCGGCTAGCGTTCCCGTTTAACGGTCTGAGGGAGGAGGTTGTGAGCGTAAGCCCATGTAGTAGTGTCGAGCTATTGTTCTGCATGGAACACAAGAAATGTCTGAAGTGGGGCTTTAGAGAGTTCGATCATATCGGGGTGTAAGGGACTTGCGTGAACGATGCTGTCGAACTGCCAAATGAAAAAGGACTGCAGGTTGTGGGAGGATGAAGTTGAAGCGATGGCTTTCCAGGCTTCTGTGATTTGAGATTATTGGAGAAGGGTCTCAGAGCTTTGTTGAATTGGTGATTTTGACGTAGTGAGATCAGAATCAAAAACTTCTAATGGTCGTGTCGGGAACGCTGTCGGCTTCAGACGGGGATCGGAAGGTTTGTCCAGTAGGGCAGGGTGGAGAAACCGACCTGTAAGAAGGTCGTACCTTTTGGGAACAGTCAAGTGGGTGTAAAACCCAGGGGGCCAAGGTGGATGGAGGGTTTAACCCGGTGTGTGGTAGTGGTGGGATTGGTTTGTCTGGAATGGCTTTCAACAGGATGGAATCGGTGATTTGCTTGAATTGGGCTTCGTTGATTGTTTTGAGTTTGTCTATTTCCTCTTTAGGGAAAAGATGGTGTTGTATTGACGGAAAAATACGTCTTGTAAATGAAGGAGGTAGGGTTTAACTTTTGCCCGGTTCTTTTTGAATTGTTCTCGTGCTCGAATGTTCAAGCGAAGCGTGTGTTTTAGAGTAAGAAAAATGTTTTCGTGATTTACCTCCACGATTTCTTCATCATCAGACCATATAGTAGAGATAAATCAGGTTGAGTTGGGGTTGTTTCTGCAATTCGTGGAGACGGTGGAACGGCTTGAGTAGAAGGTGTTGATGAATCCAACCGGAGGGTGGGAGAATCATAGTCCGAATTCCCGTGTTGGGGAGAAAGTGGGGTGGCCGGAATACCAAAAGCTTGCGATGTGAAGTCAAAAGGAGGAATATCCTCGGCAACTGGAGGCGAAGGGGGTTCTTCCAAGATGGTGGGTTTCGTTTGGAGAACTTGTAGAGAGGGAGTTTTTGATGCCTAGTTTGCAGATGAAGAAAAAACAGTGGTGACACTGTTGGGTGTGTCGGTGGTTTCTAACGATCTCACCCAGGATTGTTGTGAGAGAGTAGTGTGTGCAGTGGATTCTGATTGCATTTTCCTAGGAGTTGGTAGGACCGCCACTGTTGTGGAGGCAGGAGAAGAAGAAAGGGATTCTTGTCAAAGCTTGCGGACAGCATCTTTGTGGTTGGCAGCCTGGCATTTGCGGGTTGCAGATAAAAGTGTCTTGAAACGATCTCATGCCATTGTTTGTGTGTTATGGTGACACATATGGGGCACGGGTTTGTATAGTAATCCCAAGTTTTGTGATATTGGCGGACTTGCTTGTGGGGGGTCAGTCCGACGGGGGTTCAAGAGACCCGCACAACGGCAACTTCGCGGTTCGTCGATGGTAGGGACTCTACCAAAATAAACGTCGACATCGTTTTCTAAGTTCTTTGGCTTCTTAGTCTTGACCACGACGAACGGGAAAAAAGGTCGTAAAGCTGGAAAACAGCATGGCGATGTGGGGTGCTAAGAGCGAAACAAATACGGTGAGAGCTAATTGATATTAAATGGGGTGCTAAGTAGGACAATGTTGCAACAAAGAGTCACATGAACGTGAGGCGGGAATCTTCCGGAAGGTAAAGGCGGAAACCGAAACTGAAGGGAGTAGCTGCGCCCCTGGTGGCAAGAGAAGAAACTTGTTGTAGGCGAAGGGAGAGAGATTTGCCGGGAGGAGCTGGCGGCTGAAAGGCGAGGTTGAGCGGGAGTCGAAAAATGGGAGATGGCCGAAGATGGATCCCAGTGTGTAGCTTTCCCCATCTTTTCCCTTCCATGAGTGGGAACAGGAGAGAGCGAAAAAGGGAATTTGGTCTCTGGAAGTGATAAAGGCCTCAGCCTTCTGGTTAGCGGGCGGCCGAAGGGGGCCCGACGAGCAGCCGAAGGGCCTCAGGAGTCCCGGAACCAGCCGAAGGACAGTGAAAGGGACGAGTGCGGACTTGGACGGCAGATAGTGACTGCGGCCGGTGCCGGGTCTGTTCGCAGAGTGAAGAGTCCCGTAAGACGGCAGAACGAAACATTTTTATTTGTCAAGGGCCAGGTGGTTCGATGACAGGGGAACGGCAGACGGCGTCCTTCCGAATGGAGGCAGGATGGACCTGAAGAAACCAGCGTCAATGACGGTGAAGGGGGAAAGAACCAGCACGGACTATGGGGAGGACCCCAGCAGGACGAAAAAAGGCGAAGTCGGCCCCGGTGGCTGCGGGCGGCGTTGAAGGCGATGGAATGATAAGGAGAAAATTGAGGTTTTTTCACTCTCTCTTTTTTTTTTTGAAGACGGAAGCAGCCGTAGAAGAACTGACGGTTCTGGCTGTGACGAAGGGCGAGGAGGTTAGAAGACAATAAGGCTGAAGGGGTTATGTTCTTCTCTGACTGGAACAAGGGCAGAAGCATGGGATAGAACCCATCGTAGATCCCGGCGAAGGACAGGCATCCTGAAGGGGACTGGTCGAGGTAAAACTGTGGCAGGGGGACATCGGAGAGGGAAAGGGAGCCACGTAAGACTTAAACTGACGAAGGGAGGCTTAGTTGGGCCAGAGTCATCCCGAAGGGCGGAGAGGAGTGACACACTGTTTTATCATTTCATTTTGTTTTTTTTTTTGTGTGGTACGAATGAACAGTGAGTGGGCCATGGGAACGGCCGAAGGGCGATAAGATAACGGGTAAACGGTGGCGTTAAACATGCAGGTATCCACGAAGATGAGCGTCTCATTGCAGGAGCATACAAAGGAACAACGGACGTCGAAAGCAAAGGAGGATCGGACGTGCAAAACGTAGGAGGAGGGTCCACAAGAAAACATCTTCCCTGGCTGGAAAACTTGTTGGAAGAAACGAAGGCCAGAAGGAGGTTCGTTCGCAGGGATCACTAGAGGGGCCCTTTTTTCCACGAAGGGCGGGTGCTGTGAAGAAACGGCTGACGGGGTTAGAGTCAGGGAGCTGCTGGCAGACTCGGGTTCCCATTGAAGAGGATCCTGATGAGAGCTTGTTCAGCGAAGGGCAAGTGACCTCAGAGGGGATGCCGAATTACCAGGTGGGACGATGTTGATTTTTTTCTTCCGAAGGTGCGAAGGGTCGTCCCTAGAGGCTGAAAAGCAATGGGGCGAAGGGAGTTGCCGGGTCGAGAGGTGGGGTTCGACAGTGCCAGTTCTG